>JACJUY010010491.1:0-20987 GCA_014220935.1 Platorchestia sp. MABIK
TAGTTTAAGCAAGATTAGGAGTACATTGCCCTCAATCAATTTTCGACTAGTGACGTGGGTATTACAATACTCGTGTGTGTATCACTTAAGTGTGTTAACTTTAAAATGTTTTAACAACCAATGATGGTAATTTTGTACCATCTCTATTGGTAATAAACTGTTTTTCTTTTCTTTCTTTTCTAACACCAGGACGTCATGACGCTTTCCCCCGGTCAAGACTGGTACCCATTTGAGACACCTGGGTAGAGTGGGGTATTGTGCTTAGAATTTTTTCGCCTATACCCAACAGAGAAAATCGCCAGCAGTGCCGGGACACGAACCCTCGTTTGCCCGCACGGAGGCTGGTCCTATAGACACACGGCTATGGCGGGCATGTACGTAGACAGTGTTTAAGTATTGCATAAAATTACCACAGCATCGATACGATAAAATTACAAGAAAGGCTGAAAATATTTCACTTACCTATAACGATGAACGTATCTTCCGTTGTTTCATTTTCCTGGCGGAGTTACACAAATGTCAAATGTTGCACACTGTTTTCCTTTTTGTTCTAGTACCACATCTTGACTGCAGCGGATGCAGTAAACGACTTGTAAAATTACCTGCATTTTAATAGAATTATACAACCAAAAAAAAACAGTCTAAAGCTAAAACAACACCGCAAGATCACTGATATTAGTCCAAATCGACACATTATTTTTTCTATCAAGAAACAGTTGTAGGTACAAAAGCACGATAAATACTTTTTTCTTTTGTAATGTGAGAAAAAGAAACATTAACTCACGAACACGCATAAGCAGCTCGGCACTGTGGTGCATCGTGAAGGGAAACACCTTCCCGGAAATATGAAGAGCATCACACGCCTAGCGCCAGAGCATCGAAAGCTCCTAAAGAAGTGGTCCTTGTTTCTCCATGCACTGCATACACTATGTCAGACTGTCATTCCCCATTACCTACTTTAAGGATGTCTGCCTCAAATTGTGCATTTTATACATTATGTATATAAAATGTGGAAAATCGTTAGTTTTTCAACATTTATGTTTATTGGTATTGAATTTTGAACGTATCTTTTTCATTAAGTCTTCAAACACAAGTGACTATTGAAAACATTTGTGGGTATGTGGAACTTCTCTAATTGTAAAATTTGGGATAATTTTTATGAGTGACTTAGAAAAGTAAATTAAAGCAAAAGACATAGAGCGAGAACGAGTTAGGAGCTTAAAAACTCTTGAAGTAATTTGAAAACTCTATTAGAGAAACTAATTCTTTAGGAAATTCAAACAATATTTCTTCTAAGTCTCATTGGTGTGCCTTTGTACAAAACTAATGCACCTTGAATAAATTATTTCTGTTTCTTTATAAACAATTGCTATGAGATATAGTTTCAATAGAAATTTTAAAAATGAAAGAATTAGGGTGGTAATTGAATGAAAAGATGGTATTATTTTACAAAGCTCTTAAGAGAATAATTCAATCATTCTTATGAAAAACAATTTCGACAGATGTGAGCCAAGACTGCGAGAAACGGTTTTTTCCACAGCTGCACTGCGTTTAATCATCCGCAAGATTACACTGTTTCCATGGTAACCACATGTTGTGTACCGTAGAGTTTAAGTTGTGTTAAAACGTCTTTATTGAGCGTGGCATAGGGGAGAGCAGATAGACGGAATAAGGATAGTACTGCGATAACGTATAAAAATGTTCAAAAACACTTTCCAGAGTGGTTTCTTGTCAATTCTCTATAGTATCGGCAGCAAGCCCTTACAGATTTGGGATAAAAAAGTAAGTACATTCATCTTATCTATTGACTACAGTAGCTGAATGAAAATTTGCTCTTCATCGAAGGGATTTAATAATTTACCAGAAAGGGCTGCCAATAATTTTAGATTTTATGGTAACATTCTATATACGGAGGGCTGTCGGTATAATATCCAAAAACTCTTGTGGAAGAAATGTTTATTTGGTGTTTTAAATTTGTTTGCTTAAATATTGATTTACTGCTTACATCAGAAATGCTTGTCTAAAAATTTTTATTCTTGTAAATTTGTAATCCAACATTTACATCATTATTCATCTTACTAATGCAAATCTTTAAATTATCAAACTAATGAATGATTTGTATTGTCACAAATTATGGTAGTTTATAGAACTTAAATCTTGTAATACAAGTTTGGATGTTTATTTGGAATTATGTATGGCTGATTCATTGTTTAGGTTCAGCACAGACTGCTAAATATCGAAAGCATAAAATTTAGAACAAGTTTTGCTTCAGAACTGAAAATTTGCTGCCGTATAGTATTAGTTAACACTTTAAGTGCGACGTGACCCACTGGTGGTCATTAAAGAGATTTTCAAAATGCTGCTGACCAACCAGCAGTCACTAACTCAATTTTCATAAATACCTAATGAAAACTAAATAAAGCCACAATCTGTTAAATGTGTCTTATTTTTAAAATAGATCTCTAAAATGAATTCTAATGAGAGTTGAACATTGAACTTCAGTTTAACCTGCTGCACTTAATGTGTTAATTACTGACATTTTCTTTCTTTTAGTTGGATTTTTTGAAATTATTGTAGATTTAAGCAAATTTATTTATTAAAGCATACAACATGACAATATAATAATCAACCTGCAATTGTATTTTAGAGTTATATGTATTGAGTACTGTACTGTTCAAATGATACAAGTTATTAGAATTAATTCTAAAATATATATCTAAAGTTTTTGCAAGAAAATGTGCTCAATTTACCTTCGTAAATGTTAAGATAGAAACTAAACAGATATACACAGAATGATTCAAAAGTATTAGGCAACTAGTTTAGCAATAGTTTTATGTTAAATTAGCTTAGAATGGTAGTACCTAGTAAAAGCGGGGGCTGGATTATCAAAATAGTTTGGATAAAAGTAGGAACAACTTGCTGGCTTAAGATTTTCCCGTTGTTTTAGCAAAACTATATCATTTGATGAATATATTTTGAATTAATAGTGTTGATATTACACAGCAGCTGTATATTTTTTATAAATGAAATAAATTTTTTTATTGCATTAACATTTATATGAACCAATTGTCTTGTAGACAAATTTTATAGACATTGACTATTTAAATGGGCACTCTATTGAAAGGACCATACATCTTTTGAATTTTTTTCTTTATTTGTGAACCAATGCTTATCAAATTTGACAGAGTGATAAAACCCATGAAAAAAATAGGAGTCACCCTGTGGGAAATTTTTGATTCGCTTCATAGAAATTGAATTACGGCAAAGAAAACGGAACATAGAAGTAAAACTACAAATCCTACTCCGACTACAAATTTCAACCTATAGACATGAAACAAGTGTCATCTGAAAGACAAACACTTGGTCCACAGCTTTGAGGTAGGAATGTGTGATACTTGTATTGGTTTTGGAAATATTTTGAATGAAAAAGCCAATTGCCAAAAATCTCAATGTTTTTGTCATTTTGACGGCCTCCCGTTTTTTATCTAATTTGAAGATCTCAAATTGCTACCTTGGGGCTGTAGCCCTATTATTCTTCTTTTAAAAAAACATTATTATGACTCTACTACACCAAAAATTGCAGGAGTAGCATTTTGCATGAAGAAAGTTTAAGGTTTCCACAAAAGCGAAAAAACAAAATTACATTTTCACAATTAAATACTTTGTTTGTTTATAAAAAACTTTTTGCTGTTGTTGCTTTGTGTTTATGATTGAAAAAGTTATAAAGGATTTGTTATTCCACAAGTAAAAAAGTTTTGTTAAAAATTTTTTTTTCAACCAAAACAGCTCCTCCTCACCACCAGTCTAACCCCCATGGCGAGCGTTCTATTGCGTGCACGCCTGTAAAATTTATTGTGGATGTTCATCATATGTATAACTTCAATTTAAAGCTAATCAATTTTTTTAAACGTTTGGCCAAAAAAAGATGTACGGTATCCTTAACAACCATGCTGTAGTATATACCTTTACAATAATTATTAAACTATATTTCTAGATAGGTTTACAGTCATACAATATAAATTCACGAATGGAAACCACCACTATGGATCATTTTAAAAGGTATTGGCTATTTTGATGAAGATAATATTTTCAAATTGCCTGTTTCATTTTAGCACTCAAAACATTAACCTATGCAATGCTGCTTTGAATCTGGTAAAGGCAGGTTGTGTTGCATTCAGTTTGGTTGGAATAGGTTAGATAAGGTTTATTTTTTACTTTCATCTCTATATTTCTTGCTTGTAAAATACTATTGATATAGTATATGCTAATTGGAATGGTAGTGAGAAATGAGCAACATTTGCATAAATAAGTCATTCTTGAGTTTTTTATTAAAATCCTAATGTATGAATGTAAATACTATACTAAAAGGATCATGTTTAGTGCAACATGTAAAAGGTGCATCAATATTATTATTCTGCCTATTTTTTATCAACATTTTGCATAACTTTGACCTCCCACAACTGCTAAAACTCTGTAGCCTTTAGTGTTGCGCATCACTGATACTAGCAGTCTTCAGGTTTAGTTCATTTTTATATAGTAAATTTGGGGTTGAAATGAGAAAGTGAAACAATTTACCTATACATTTTTTGACTGACACATTAAATTTTAAGAAACTATCAAGTTTTGATGACTGTAACTGTTTTTAGCAACAAAAATACTAGCATCTGCTGTTGTGAAAGTGTGTAGAGACAACAAGGTAGTTTATCTAAAGAGTTGACAAGACAAAGTTTGCCTACTAAATCATTATGTATTGTTAATGACACTTGTGACAGATGTGTGCTAATATACAGAGTGAAGTATTTTGAAATAGAGAGGGTTGAAAAATTTTTAAATGAAAGCTTGTGAAAAATATATATAACCCAGACTGCATGGTATGTTTCAAATGTTACCAAATTTTTTGAACTAACTTTATGGTTGCTCCATTTTTATAGTTAATGCTTCTAGGTTATTATTTAGAATTTTAACTAAGTCCTTTTATATTTTCATTTTATTTCACCTGATTCTCTAGATAAAAATTGCTTTCCCATCCACTGCTCGGGTATATCTTCTTCTGAATTTTTTCAGGTTCGGAATGGGCACATCAAGCGCATCACAGATAGTGACATCCAGTCTCTGGTCCTGGAGATAGTAGGGGTGAATGTGAGCACCACATACATCACGTGTCCTGCTGACCCCCGCAAGACCCTCGGCATCAAGCTCCCGTACCTTGTCATGATTGTCAAGAACCTCAACAAATACTTCACATTTGAAGTTCAGGTATATTAATACTGACTGCTGTTGTTGCTCCTGTAATAATTTATGAAGAGTTTGAGATTATAAATGTTGTTGCCATTATTACAACACATGTTAGAATCATTATCTTTGTGATTAGATGAATTTTAATACTTAAATATATAGCAGGCACACAACATAGAATTTGGTTACCATATTGTCCCTCCTTTATTTAGTGAGAACTTCATAGCTATTAGTAGTAGTAGAAGTAGTATGTGTAGTAGTAATTACAGTCGTAGTTTTAGCATCTGTTCTTATGAGAAGGCTTATTGCAAGTTTAAACAAGTATGTCACTAATGTATGGTGGATATTATCAGGGTATATTTTCATCATGTTAGATTCGTAGCATGATTTTTGAATGAATGTATTCTAATTTGATGATATGCCTATTTTGCTAGGGTTTTTTCATTTTATACCAACACTCGATGGTGCAAAGTACACAGATTATAATTTATAGCACACGAGTTGATTCCCTGTGGCTAAAATGTGACTGAACACAATCATATCACTTTTAGCCTTGAGAAAACTTAGCAATGTGACTTATGGGCTTTGATTTTTACCACATGGTTAGCTGGTCAATTATGAGGGTGTTTCACTGAAAAGCCTTACAATGCAATTATTAATAAGTGTGTAGTATTTATTTCAAATACCTTAATATACTTCTTTTTGTAAATTTGTAATGATTTGATATTATGAAGTTTGAAATGTCAATTATTTATTGAATATGTACTTGAAAATGGAGATTGTAATGATACGGTCTGAATTTTCGTTTGGGGAAAACTAAGTTGAAGTTTGAGTGAAGTCCTTTCACTTATAAATGGTTTCATGCAGAAAAAAATAATCAAGTTGTCTAAAGAAATCATCCAAGTTGATATGAATTAATTGCCATGAATGTGCACTGAATATGGTACAAGTTTTGGCAAAAGAGTCGAGACAGATATTAGTAAAATAAGTTATTTATAAACTAGTTGTTTAAGGTATTTATGAACTATTGCTTGTACATGATTCTAATTTAGTAAGCTTGTTTTTAGCATATTGTTTAGTAAAATCTCCCAATGTTCCACCAACTTTCTGTCAGCTTTTCATATTGATTATTAGTTTGAAAATATTTTGGTTACTTGAAGCCAAATTATTTTTTAAGTCTGTGAATAACCTAAAAACTCGGATTTTTACCCCCCTTATTCACTTTTACTCTTTCCTTCTCCATTACTGTACTTTATAAATGTTGTGTAGTCTACCTTGTTAACCTGACTTTTTTGTAGGAAAATCCCATTAGTGTGTGTGTGTTGTTAATAGAGCTGTGACAGCTTAGTTAATTTTTAATTCTGAGGGAAGACTAGCTCGTACAAATATACCAAGATGTTTAGTGTCAGGATATGGACTCTGTAGTGAGAATTGAATGAGGCCATGAGCATTGCCTGTTGGCTAATTTTTCAGTACCAACACCCCCTAATGTTTGTCCAGTATTATAGCTTAGTGTATTTGTACAGTTTAATTATCTTGTAATCTATTGTAGAGGAAATAAGAGCTCTTCTTTTCAAATGAACTTTTGTGATGTCAACCATGACATTTCCTAATCCTTATAGACCCTTGTCATCCTGTCCATATAATACCGGTACTTCTCTTTGCTTGGTCACATGTGAAACAAATGGTTCTAAAATAAGACAATCCACTGTAAGTAAACATAGTGTATTAAATTACAGAGTATAGGGACTGAACCTGTCTTGTTCAAGCGAGTGGTAGACTGATACTTTATTAAATGATTTCGAATGTCAAAAATAAATTACAAAAGAGGAAATTTAAAAATACCCTCTTGATATTGGTCAAATTCTAGATTACTAAATGGATCATATTATTGTTCACGAGTCTTTTGATGTAGATCAATGGTCTTATCATAAACGTCCAATGTATTTTTTCAGTCTCTAGACAAAATTTATATTCTTGATGACACTCACGAAATGTGGCAAAATTGATGCTCTTGGTGCTTCTTTGAAAAAAAGAGAAAAGAAAAACACTTGATTTCCAATTTAGATGATATAATAAACCCATCTTTGGTTTTTAAAATATCTTAAAGTAAGGGTTTTTATATGCTACACACATGAGTATCGTAATACCCATGTCACTAGTCGAAATAAGTAATTGAGAGCAATGTATTTCTAGTGATACTTAATCTAGTTGTGATTATATGTGTAACTACAATAATGAAAGAACACAATTACGGTCACGATGCATTGTTGAAAATACTCTTTTTAGTGCACACTTACATTTAGTACACTGAAATAAAAAGCTCCTGGACTTGCAATATAAGGAATTTGTGGAAAGTGTAACGGGTGGATTAAAATACTGCTGTGTCTAAGGCAGCGAGGTTGACATTCAGAACTATATTTTCACTCGTACGTATGAACTAGTTTTCAAGTCACGGGACTCAAAAGAAATGTCTTGAGACGTCAGAATACTAGTTGAGTCACACCATTGTTGTTTGCCTATTTTGTAGGTAACAATATGGGTCATAGCATTAGAGATTGCATTAAGTTAGGATATAAATCAGATGTATTATTGCATTGATTCTCTTCCTGTTTGGTTTGATAAGTCGTCTCATTGTTGACCTAAAATAGTTTTTTGGGTTATAATGGATTAGTTTCAGCACCTACTTTCTTCATCAATGTTTATCTTGTTTCTCAAACTCATTTCCTAACTTGCTTTTGTTATGTTTTTCAAACTTTTTTCCATTGTGTGTGTGGAAACACAGTTTCTGCATGGATTACTCGTTTCCTTACATTCATGCTAAATAGTACCTTCCTTTTTCATCTCTTTGGAACCTCTGTGTTGTTAGGGACGCTAAATCTAACTTCTACTTTCATCTAATCTAATCTTCCTTGTGAACCAATTTTAAGTGTTTAGGAAGACAAAACTGACTGGAAATCACACCTGCATTAATTTTCTGTCAGAATTACGACCCACATTGTCTCGGGTTGTAAATAACAATGACTGTTGAGCGATCACATTATTTCAGGTGCTAGATGACAAAAACGTGCGGCGGCGCTTCCGTGCCAGCAACTACCAGAGCACAACGCGCGTGAAGCCGTTCATCTGCACCATGCCGATGCGCCTCGACGAAGGCTGGAACCAAATCGTGTTCAACTTGGCAGATTTTGTCCGCCGGGCCTACGGGACGAATTATGTGGAGACGCTACGTGTGCAAATACATGCCAACTGCAGAATAAGGAGGGTGTATTTCGCTGATCGTTTGTACTCGGAGGAAGAACTGCCAGCTGAGTTCAAGCTCTACCTGCCCGTGCAGACCAAAAGTAAAGCGGCCACGGCACTCTAAGTTGGCAACATTCGGTTGTCATGGGCGCTTCGGGAGTGGGTGCCATCTTGCTACGTCCTTGTCGAGACCTGCGTTACTCTTCTTATCTATCACGTGTGCAGGAGTACAAATTTCCAAGTGCCTCTCACTCTTTTGAACTCGGGTTGTAAGTTTGATGAAGTTGAAATCTGATCACCGTAGTTATTTCAGTGGTACCACAATGTTGAATATGTTTTGATTTTAGGTGTCTGAACACGACAATAATTGTACGAGGTAAAATTTATATCCCTGTTAATATTATTTTTTGCATCGCAGTTGAACCAAAGGCACTGAACACTTATCTCCACTTCTCCACATGGCGCCTTTGCTAGTCGTATGTTTTGTCATTTTAGTTATCTTGTTATTAACTGTTAATCTTGTGCCTAGTGACAACCATTAGGCTAAGTTTTTAAATGAAAACTGCTACCTTCTTTTGGTTGGTGCAGTGCTTAATTTAAAGAGTGAACTTTGGATGCGTTTTGAAGCTCGTCGAACTCAGCCATCTCAACTGTGTTATCTGCACTGTTGTTCAATAGAAATTCTGTAGCTGTTGTGCTTTCTTCCTATGCTTTTTTATCTTCATTTGGCACTCCCTTCTTCGAAAAATGTTAATCAGCTCTTCCTCGATTTTTAACCGTTACTGAAGCGCTCTCACATGTCCAATTTAAACATAAATTACAGAGTGACTCTGGATTGTGTTACTGATTGACCTGCTTTCTATGGCACTCGCTCAAATGGGGAACTCAACATCAAGGTTAAAACTTTCAGTACAAAAAAATATTCTGTTCAAATCAACTTGATGCATGTCATTTACAATTAATTTTCTAATGCACTGTTACTAATTTGAAGCGCAATGTCTCTGTGTCTATTTGATACCCTTGGTCTTCAATAGATGGGAAAATTGTGGCCTACTTCATTCTTTTGCTCAGGGGAAGAAGCACCGCACTTGCAATGCTGGATCTCAAGCTTATGACTTCCACGCGTAGAGCAAGCTCTCTTTAACACCGCCACCAGTGACCACATTACTGACTTGGCGTGCTGTGGTGTTCACTAGTGGTACCACGTACGTGTAACCATCGCACAACAACGTCGGCCATGCCCTTATGATTGTGAATAAACGCTCCACATCCCACCGTCCTCGTCACCGGCACTGGAAATTAGCTCCAATAGTTGTTCTGTTTCATTTCCCATGTTGTGTGTTTGGTATTGTTGATATAAAAATGTTTTTGCAGTTATTCAAAGCAGCACGCAAATATATTGATGCACCGCCAAATTTTTTCTCATTACGGTGTAGTGTAACACCTGTAAAGCGTACGATAACTCCAGTAAGGTGTACAATTATACCAATTATTGTATACAATAATTATATTGTACGGTGTACAATAACACCAGTACGGTGTACGATAACTCCAGTAAGGTGTGTGATAACACCATTACGGTGTACGATAACACCAGTACGGTGTACGATAACACCAGTAAGGTGTACAATAACACCAGTAAGGTGTACAATAACACCAGTAAGGTGTACAATAACACCAGTAAGGTGTACAATAACACCAGTACGGTGCACGATAACACCAGTACGGTGCACGATAACACCAGTACGGTGCACGATAACACCAGTACGGTGCACGAAAACACCAGTACGGTGTACGAAAACACCAGTACGGTGTATGAAAACACCAGTACGGTGTATGAAAACACCAGTACGGTGTATGAAAACACCAGTACGGTGTATGAAAACACCAGTACGGGGTATGAAAACACCAGTACGGGGTATGAAAACACCAGTACGGGGTATGAAAACACCAGTACGGTGTATGAAAACACCAGTACGGTGTATGAAAACACCAGTACGGTGTATGAAAACACCAGTACGGTGTATGAAAACACCAGTACGGTGTATGAAAACACCAGTACGGTGTATGAAAACACTAGTACGGTGTACGATAACACCAGTACGGTGTACGATAACACCAGTACGGTGTACGATAACACCAGTACGGTGTACGATAACACCAGTATGGTGTTTAATAACTCCTTGAGTCACACTGAAATACTGATCTATGTGCAACCTCCAAAGAAGAAAACTAGCTTTTCCAGCCTTCCGTATTCAAGCGTAATTTTTTTTTACATATTTAAAACAAGACATTTTCAGCTGGGGCATCTCGGAAAGTTTCCAAGTGAATTTCTCTGCAAGAACTTTAAACTTGACTTTATTTTAAAAAATTCCGTACGTTTTGTACTGAGTTCGATAAAGAGCTATGCTCTCAAGGAGCTGGATTACGCGCAGTCGATCCCTGGCTTAAAAATTATCTCATTCGAACCTCGATTTGAGTTCCAGTCTCACTTTATAACTTGAATCGCGAGTGGTATCAGTTGACCGCTTGAAACAGTTAACAATTTTTGCTGTATAAGTTGAAACTCTCATTTGGTGTCGGATAACGCGTGATTCATGTAGTATTTTTATTTGCCGAGTCTTAAACACGGCATATTGAAAATATTGGATCGGACTTGTTGCGTAAAAATTGTTTTCTACCACTGGTGGAAATTTGATTTTTAACAATTTTATTGATAAATCGCACTTTTTTAGCGGTAAATTAATGTCTATCATCTGGAACTCATGCTGTGTCATACTTTTCATTTTTATCGTTTGGTATCTAAAACAAAAGGATTTCTTCAGTACAGAATTAATGTGATTAATTTCACTTTTTTATCGCAGTGATGCAGTTACCCTTGTAATCGCCTATCTTTCCTATCACAGAGAAGGCCGCTGCCAAGTGTCACTCGGACACAGTGTGTGATAACATGGTGCAACTTCCCTTCAGTGAAGCACGATGCGTAGGTAGACCCAAGTGGCAGGAAATAAATGAATAAAGACCAGCCAGGTAGAATTCACGACATTTAATACAGTAAGTTATTCTTATGAATTGACCTTATGCAATACAATTAGCAGAGCCTGGTCAGCCCTGAACTGTTCGCTGGTGGCCAGTTGACTGTTCCACCATAAATGCTCCTTGTGGAAAAGGGCGAATGGTAGAAGTGGGGTAGTATTCATTTTTATTTTGGTATTTTTAGTTGGTGCTGGAAGCAATTACCTGCATTTCAATGCAGAAGCTAATCTATGTTCAACTCCATCACTGTTCGTCGCCAAGAAACAGAAAATCGATTAGAGCCTATGTTGCATTAAGATGGTAACAGAAAAATACCTATACGAATGAAAGCTAATGGAGAACACACAGGGTTGAAGATTCGATTTTAATTGTATTGGTTGAAAGATTGATATCGGAAATTTCTTGAGCTTGAGAATTTCTTGAGAATAACATTGTATTGTTCAGGCGTTTAAAAAATTATTCAGTACCCAAGCTTCGGCAAGTTCTTGTATTGAACAATGGAGTTGAAAAATGTAAATGGCAGGCCATCATATGAGTTTTATTGTATTTTAGAGAGAGAGACTGCTAGAGCAGAGTGGTTAAGTTTGCGAAGTTGAGCGTAGAGATTTATCATTATGTGTTGAGGCAAAGGTTTTCACAGGTGATGAGGAAATGTATCGAAGCAAGTTAATTCATTAAAGATACAGCCAATTTTGTGAGTTCATGGTTGGCATTAAAGAGCGACTGAGAAACAAGATCATGTTGATAGAGATTTCGAAGATCAAATCTCCGTGACGAAAAATTTAAATGGTCGCCGTTGATTTTCAAGCAATTAACGACGTCATGGTAGCACAAACCTCCTGTACATCAAGTTGTGATCACACGTTCTGCCTGGTCGACTTGGCAACGCTATATGCTGCCATTGTAAATTGATTGAAAGTGTGGCCTCGGGCTCCCATCAAGACAACTCATGAACACTTTTTTATTAGCCAAGAGAAAGAAATTAGGAGCAATGGTGCATACGTGATTAAATTCCCGCGTTTAAAGCAGTATGAACGATTAATCCTAATATTAAATGTGCATTTCTGTTTATAATCTTTGTGATAGATGAGAATTTCCAACGAAAATTGAGAAAAGGGAATTCAAGCTGCAAGTTTGTGATGGACGCGAGAGGTGAGTATTGAGAGAGAAAATGTTATTTCTGAATTTTTAAAAATCTACAGAGGTATTTTAAACTCGATTTCCTTTTTTGTTGTAAATTCGAATGGTTAATTTACAAAATGAGCTGTTGCAGCTAAAAAAACTCAGTTCATTCAACTACTTCTGGCTTGCAAGTATCTCTGGGCGATGTACTACATAGTTATTTTACTCATCATCACCTGAGAATTCATCTAAGTAAAACGTATGTAGTTCTTGAATTTGTGGATATTAATTTGTTGAGATCAATTTTTTTATCCCTGTACTAGACCCCTGACGAATGAAATTTCTAAACGATGGCAACGTTGATGACGCGCAGCTGGGCAGCCACGCGCTGTGTTGCGCCATGGTTGGCAACAGACGGCAGCGGAATGTCTGTGTTCCTATAAAGTTGGCTGCGGCGGGCAGCTGTAGCCACAACAGAGCTGAGGCGGTGCGTGAGAGGTAGCGCTTACTGTTGATTTTCAGCGAATTCCTGTTGAGAGCAGCAACAGTCTCGCTAAACCTCTAATTTATTCGTCCAAGGTTTTTCACTTTATAAAAATCATGGCAGCGACTTGTGAGTCTCCTTGCCAAGAAGAAACTGCATCAAATGCGTGTTTGAAGACTGAAACCGATTTGCCTGCAGCTATCGAGATGAATCCAGATATAAGTGATGGATCGAATGACGTGTGCGAGTTTTACAAAGTTGGCAAGTGCCGCTTTGGAGACAACTGTCGGAAAGCGCACCCAGAAGATGTGAAAGGTGAACTAACGCCCAAACCGAAAAGAAAAGTGAAACAAAAGAAGAAGAAAGTGTTTGATGATGTTATTGTCATGAAGAAGCCTGCGATGAAAACTGCTGGAGATGTTCGTAACCGGATTCTGTGGGATTCGTCCGTACCTGCCGAGTACTTCAGCCTGGGGTACGTCGACAGGTTTGCTGGCCTGGTTGAACGGCCTTTCTGTGACTTCGTGTGGGGAGACTTATGTGATGCCGGACCGGACGATCTGGCTATCCCGCAACACTGCATGAGCTATTTCAAATACAAAGGCCATAAAGTTTGGGATAAGGATACAAGAATGGACCATGTGTTTGGAAGTGCGGGTGGTGACCTAAAGATTGAAGAAAAAATGACGGAAATTGATGAACTCATCGCAAAGAAATTGGCAGAAAAATGTTCGGACGACGAGGATTCTGATGATGACGAAATATTCCAACCTCTACCGACGTCTTCTCTTGGAATTCAAAAGATAATGATTGAAGACACTGACTTGAGAGCATCCCACTTCCTGTGTGTAAAAGTTAAGAACGAAGCACTGAAAACAGAGGCCAGCAAGGTGCAAGAGCACGTTATCATGGCTGATCCAACTTTAAGGAGTTGTATCATGCCTACGGAGCTATTTCATGTAACCTTGTCGATGATAAGATGTGCCACTATGTCGTCCGTTATGAAAGTGAACAATTTGTTGCGTGAACTTCAGCCCACCATTCAGAAAATGGCACAAGAAAAAAATCAACGGGATATTAAAGCGTCCGGTCTTTCAACATTCGGAGCAAGAGTGCTCTATGTGAAACTGGAAATTCCTGATGCATTTCGTAAAACTGTGAAGATTATTCAAGAAAAAATTCGAACCATGGAAGACGTTACTGTGACTAATAATTTTAATTTTATTCCTCATCTAACGCTACTGAAAATTAACAGACCCACAGAGCGTGAACGAAGGTCTAAATACATGAATTCAGATTTATACAGCGACCATTTATACGAAGATTTCGGCGCAATTAGGTTTGATAACGTGTACTTTTGCTCTATCGATGAAAATCGTGGATTTGACCGATTTTATCAGACCGCTTCTCATATAGAATTCTAGATGCGTGGCTTTAAAAAAGACGATGAGTGCAGGAAATATTTTTCAATTACATCAACGTGATCTTACTGATATAGATTAGTGTAATAATTTATTCTAAAGATGTTAAAAATGGATTCAAACTTTCGAACTGATGTTCTTTTTGTACAGCTGGTCTTTGCAGTAGTGTGCAGGTGATTTCTTGTGAGTAGCAAAAAATTAAATGATTTGTAAATGCTAAAAAGGGTCCATAGTTACATTTTGCTAGAGATCGTGTGGAAAACGTCACCATGTATTTACAATTATTATTGTGAATGTGTAAGCAGAAGACCCCCAATGCAGTGACGCCTGCAATAGTGATGCAAACTGTTGCATTGGGTAGTAAATTGAACAAATTAAATCAATGCGTACTGTTGCTGAGATTCATGCACTTCAACTAAGGGGTTCTTTCCTTTAATGTTTTTGTGGACACGTCGACAGCTATGCTATTGGCGCAGATGCGTTAACTACTGTAAAAGTTTCCGGTATTAGTGTAGTACTGTCTCAAACTCAGATTAACGCAACAAAGGGAATGCGTGTTTTATGCTTTCTCTCAATCATGTGTTTCGACCATAGACATGGGTTTCGCGATACCCTTTTGTACATCGAGTAAGGATCTTTCTGTTGAGATATTTTAAAAATCAATGATGGTTTTTGTTTCTTATTTCAATTTAAATCCGCACAAACGAATACATTGTTCAACTAAGCGTTACGAGGATTGTGTTCTCTTGGTAACTTATATTCAAATGCACTGTCAAAATCAGATTAGGCAGAGCTAAGGAACTCATTTTGATGTGCTTTTCTGTCAATCATTTTTTGATTCAACGTTTTACACGGGTATCCCAATACCAATGTGTTATTATCAATTAAGGATGCTTTTAGGTTAAGGTGTTTTAAAAACCAATGTATCGACAGTTGATGTTTGTACTTTATTGGAAATAAATGTTTTTTCTTTTTTTTTCTTTATTGGTAATAAACTAGTTTCCTTTTTTTGAGTGTCAGTAGTTCAGTGAAATTCGCAAATCATACAAGGACTGTAACTAAACACGCTATTAGAGCTGAGATTCAATATTCAGCTCAGTCCACTCATTTTAATGCGACCATCCAAAGTTCAAAATATTTGATTGTTGTGAAAACCAATCTTTAACACGTTACTTGAAAGTCCCGGCGATAGGTTAACAGACCTTCACACCATCACTTGCAAATGTACTGTAGTTTTGGCACAATAATCCTATCATGATGCGAATATATTTTTTGTCAGTTAATGTGAGTGCATCATTATACTGAGGCATCACTTATGTACGGCTTGTTAAGCCTACTCAGATGCATCGTCTGGAATAAAAATGTTGTGTCCCGTGAACATGTGTTTTATTTCAGAATACTATACAATTATTCACATATCCAATTATAAACTGGTCTCAATATTTTAAATTATTTGTTTGCTATTTATTGCTATTATTTAAATAATTTTTAATTGCACTTTTAATTGAAAATTGCAATTAAAATTCATCACAAAGCAAAATTTCTGTAGAACTTTTGGGAATTTAACCTATATCCACATATAGATCATCATTTTCTATGATGCTCGCAATGATTGAGAATGAATTATTTTCGTCCTCGAGTTGTATTTTTTGCAATTAGGTATGCAGTATTTTTATTTCATTTAAATATCAGTAATTTCCGAGCTGCGCTTGATGTTTCCAAGCCCTCGTGACCGTTAGCGAGATGAGTTCCCTTCACTACGTAAAAATTTAATGAAATTTAGTTGTAAAATAATTTAATCATCGAAATTTAGTTTGCGAAATTATTTAGTTATTGAAATAATGAATTCCCTTCTCAACGAAAATTGTATGATGGGTTTTGACGTCTACGGTGTCTTCGTAATATATAGCGTATTACTTATTTGGGGTACAAGAATGTTTAAAGAAAATTGAAAAAAAATGATTATGCAATAAGAGTAGAATGAAGTGTTTTACAAATTTTTCTTTGCTCTATGTGCTTCTTTCTTTGCTCTATGTACAGTTTACTCGTTGATTAAAAATTTGCGTGTCTAGTATTTATTTGATTCAAGTTAAGTATTTTTTTAAGTTCTTACCTCTCGAAGTATATGATTGGCACTTATTTTATTGGTTTTGTTATCCCAATTGATATTTTTCTCCGAATGAACGAAAGATGAAATAAATTCATTCGTTTTTGAATAAATTTTCTCTGAACATATCCATTGAAAACGTGATGAAAGTCACTGTTCACCCTACCTCCACGTAATCGAAAATACCAGCTCGATATACGAGCTGGTACTGTTGTACTCGCCAACAGTACTGTACTCGTACTGTTGGCGTTCGTTATAATTGTAAGTTATTTGAAAAAATAGTGCAGTAAATATCAGCTTTATATCCCTAGATCAAGCATCTCTCCCATTATCGCTGCTCCCATGGCATCAAGAGTTGAGAAACTAATTTGATTAGTCTTGCTCTAATGTTGAACTAAAGAAAAGTTGGATTGTAGGAGTATAGAGCGAACAGTCATATCATCTCATTAAATTAGGTTTTTATGTACTGTACATGAATGAGATAAAATAAGTGGGCAGCTACTTTTCGAGTATTTTTTTTTACGTGCGCCGTGATTAGACTGATTACACAGGATAGAGGTAACGTGCGCAGATTTTACGCTGAAGATAACAGAAATCGCATCCATCCAACAGGTGAGTGATAGATTGTTTGGTTCTACGTTTCAGAAGAGAAAGATACAATAAATTTTCTTCTTCGTGGTGCAAAGGTTAGGCTGTAAATTTAGGTCAAGGTATGGTACATTCATATTCTTGCCTTTCCGTTGCAATAGTATTTGGTGGGTGCGGTAATATTTCTGCTAATTATTAAATTAATTCTATCCATTACACATGGTAGCGTCTATCCTCATACATATTAACTTTTTACAGTCAAGGAAAGAGGAGGAGAAATGAGAAGAAAGAAATTTAGGAAAGATGGAAATTCAGTAACTTAGGATATGTTACAAAGCCAACAGGGCAGTTTTATCGTTGTTTCCATCAAGTAAGAGGCATTGATTAGTTCTTTGCGCATAGCAGCGGCGTACAGGATCAAGCGACACCAAGTTTGGGTAGGTGGAAATGCAAAAGAGTTTGTGATTTAGTATTGTTTAGACCTGTCACTCAGAGCCGCTGCTAAATTTGTGGATTTTATTTTGGGTGTGTATAATTATACATTATACATGTCATTACATACATGTTCGCTTGATTTGTGTGCGACATTCAACATGAGGTAAAATCCCTCAAGCATTAGATAGGTAAAAGGCTTTGGTTAATTTTGGTTGAACACATTGTATAGGGTTTCCAGTTCCCAGGGAGAAACCGTTTTTTGCCATCTCTTCTCTATCGTTTCTTCCCAATAATCTGTTTCTTTGCACAATGAATCCTTAGCAAGAACATACTTTGTGCATAGATTGCCCCTTCTTAAATGAAAGTGATTACCGTGGCCCAGCGGTTAGGAGCACGCGCCCTTCAGTTCTTACCCCGGCAGTGCGGCTCGGTGATTCTCCCCGTTGGTAGACGGGAGGACTCATGAGTCACAATTCCCCATTCTACCCAGTACATACATACATGTGCTTAAATATTCGCACACAAGCAATCACATTGAATACGCATTCCACAAAAATGTAGTGTGTGTGGAATAATGTAATGAAAGATAGGATAATCAGCCATAGAAATTCGTAACTACACTTGCAGTACGTACTCCAGCTTACAGTTATTGTGTAGACGCAAGATGACGAGCTTTTTCGTTTTAAATTCTTTTAATGTTGGAGGGGTTTTGATGCTCTGGTGAAGTTTCTTCCACAGTAAGGTTCCTGATATTGTCTGTGAAATAAAAACATCCTTTTCTTACTATCCATATTAAACGAACCCTTCTCTTTGATCTCTTGAAACCGCCTTTTTTGTGGATCGGGAGTCTTAAAACTGACTAATTAAATAATAGGTAAATATTAATTAATAGCGCTGTAAGCAATTTTTCATGGTTTTCCGCACATAACGAAACGCAATGAAGTACGTTTCGTCTTGAAGTTTGTACTCCGTTTAGACACTTACGACTAGAGTATTTGATGACGTTTTCGCTAGTTGTTTCGGAACTGTTGGAAATGGGGATTGAACTATTGCGAGTGGCGTGGTGTGCTTCACAACAAAACTTGACTCGCAGTTGACTTTGTGAAAGGCTTAAGTACCTTTGTCTTCTTGTCCTGTTTTTGTTGTTGTTTTGTTTTTTCCATCATGGGTAGCCCTAACAGGGCGGTACGATTGGTACCGTGAGCAGAGCGGAACGTGTGTTCACATGTAGCAGACCCACAGATCACATACCACGGTGTCACATACTTATGTAAGTGTTCTGTGGCAGACCTCCAGTCCTCCACTGTGGCTCCACAGAAATCAGTCGCTATGGACACGGCTCGTCATAGCCGTGTGTGTAGCGGACCTGACTCCGTGCGGGGAGACCCGGGTTCGAGTCTCGGCGCTGTTGGCGATTTTCTCCGTTGGGTATAACCGGCGCGCCAAATTTCGACCACTCACGCGAACACAAACTTTAACACTGTCTTTCTCCCTAAAAACAGGGTAAAAAATGGGTAGTTTTGGAAGACGCATGGAAAACGCTCTAACTTTTAAAAGAATGCACCGATCGGCTTCAAATTACTTTCAAATGAAAGAGCGGAACATTCTCTATTTCCCATGTTGAATTCACGACCACCACCCTAACGGTTTTTTGGCAAACACAGAAATTTACCGATAAGCCTTTCCGACTCGCGCGTCGTCCGAAAAACATAGCTTGACCCGCTCGTAACTTTCGAAAGAATGCACCGATCGGCTTCAAATTACTCTTAAATGAAACAGCAAAACATTCTCTATTTCCCATATTGAATTCACGACTACCACTTTAACAGTTTTCTGAAAAATACAGAAGTTTATCGAAAAGCCTTTCCGACTCGCGCGTCGTCCAAAAACATAGCTTGAACCGCTCGTAACTTTCGAAAGAATGCACCGATCGGCTTCAAGTTACTTTTCAATGAAAGAGCAAAACATTCTCTATTTCCCATATTGAATTCCTGACTATCACTTCAACAGTTTTTTGAAAAAAACAGAGGTTTATCGAAAATCCTTTCCGACTCGTGCGTCGTCCAAAAACATAGCTTGACCCACTCGTACCTTTCGAAAAAATGCACCGCTCGGCTTCAAATTACTCTTAAATAAAAGAGCAAAACATTTTCTATTTCCCATATTGAACACACGACCACCACCTTAACAGTTTTCTGGAAAATACAGAAGTTTATCGAAAAAGCCTTTCCAACTCGCGCGTCGTCCAAAAACAAAAGTTGACCCACTCGAAACTTTCGAAAGAAAGCACCGATCGGCTTTAAATTACTTTCAAATGAAAGAGCAGAACATTCTCTATTTCCCATATTGAACATACGACCACCACCCTAACGGTTTTCTGGAAAAAACAGAAGTTTATCGATAAGCCTTTCCGACTCGCGCGTCGTCCAAAAACATAAGTTGACCCACTTGTAACTTTCGAAAGAATACACCAATCGGCTTCAAATTACTCTCAAATGAAAGAGCGGAGCATTTTCTTATTCCCATATTGAACACACGACCACCATCCTAACAGTTTTCTGGAAAATACAGAAGTTTATCGATAAGCTTTTCCGACTCGCGCGTCGCCCAAAAACATAAGTTGACCCGCTCGTAACTTTCGAAAGAATGCACCGATCGGCTTTAAATTACTTTCAAATGAAAGAGCGGAACATTCTACGTTTCAAATATCAAACACACGACACCGGCTAGCCATTTTTGAGCACCCATCTTTGATCCATCCCGAATTACCCTGACAAAAGGGTAATTTCTGAACTATAAGACGTACAATTTCGAAATTAGGACCAAATTAATGCTCGTGACGAGTTCGACATTTTTATGTAATTGATAAATTTTTTACACCCCTGTGGGGGGCAGGAAGAGGGGCTCTCGTGACCCCTCAATAGTCAGCCGATTTGCTCTAAAAGGCTCATTTTGATAGCGTTGTAATTTCTTAACCATTCCACCTAAAAATTTGAAATTGGTTTCATTTTTAATATCAATTCATTCTCCAACTGTGAGAGTATAACAAAAGTCTCATACGCTTCTTGGGGATAAAAGAGAGCAATGTTCTCCTAGCCCAAAAATTCGCGCTGACGGATGTTGTGGTCACGTTAGTTATGAGGCGCTGTTGCAACGTGCTGGTCAAAGCCTTGTCGTTTTCAGCCCCTGTACCTGCATCGTGTGCGTTCGAATCCCGGCTCTTGGTGAAGTTTTTTTCTCTATTGCAAAATTATAGTTTCCATGGTTTTTGGTCACGTCGACTTTTGTGTGGCAATATTATAAGCATGGAAATGTC
>JACJUY010010493.1:15918-28848 GCA_014220935.1 Platorchestia sp. MABIK
TAGTCTGGAGGCAGCTTTTCTCAGGTCTTGTGGAGGTCCGCGGCTTGCCGCTGGGATCACCACACCACAATCTGCCTCTATCTGTCTCATCACTTTTATAACTATAACCTTACTTCAATCTGCATCAAAATTCATCTTGAAATTTGTACCACATCCATTCACAGTGTCAAGTATCCTTTGTAGTTCATGCGCAGATTCGCTAGCCACAACCACATCATCAGCATACAACAAACAAATCATGCAGTCTCTCCTTTCCAATTTTCAGTCCTAGGCCAGTCATCTTCAATCGAACCGCAAATTCTTCTGTGTACCATCAAAACAACATATACCAATCTTTTATTCCATCTGGACCCTTCTTCCTCAAATACCTACCGATACCAATTCTGGACCAATATACCAATTATGTGTTGATAAACGGCCAAATAATCTACAGTTCAAAATTTTTCCTACATTCATCAACGAATGCCTCAATCTAAGTAATTTGTTGGCTGAGTTTGAAACTGATAACTTTAGTTCTATTTCAAACCACACACATCAAAAAGAGCTAGTGTTGAAATATTAATCTTCGTGGTGGTACTCAAGTTGTTGGGAGAACATCGTTTTCTTTTGTGGTTTCATTTAAAAATGAACGTCTCTCCTGACTTCCAGAAAGCTACCGGCAGTTGAGGAGGCAGAAAACGACGATGGCGATGACGTCACCACATTGCAGCTTCGGCCCTCGAATAAAAGGTGATAATCATTCATTCATAACATAATATAATCAAAGAGAATGCTATGTCATAATTGTCGTACAGGTTAAATTTTGACGACTGTATCATCAATCTTAGTTTCAAGTCCGATTCGATGATAATCCTGTTTTACAAATGTATGGCTGATTTAAATGTAACCAAATGCGCTCTCTTCATTCGTGATCATTATCAATCTAAGAAAATGAACAAAAATTCTATCAGTGTGGAGTTCAATTTGAACTGGATTCAGGCTTAGTGTCAAGTCAGTTTGAAATAATCCAATACTTCTTTCTTCCCCCTAATCCCAGTCCATTTCAAATGAATTGAATTCTTATTAGTTCATTTTAATCCCATTTCTTTTCTGATAAATTCATTTCCACTAACTGCACCCTAATCCCACTCCATTTCAAGTGAATTGAAGGCTGCTTAGTACACTCTAATCCCATGGCATTTCAAATGAATTCAACTTCATGTAGTCCACCCCACTAACACGACTCCCCCTCCCCCAGGCTCCAGTTCAACGTGGCAGCCGAGGTGCACCAGGAGAGCCCTGGTGAGACAGCTCTCTGAGATGGCCCATGCACGGTCGAAATATATGTGTTATAATGGCCCAGGGTCGAAATATGTTTGAAGATCACAGAGTGTGTGTTAGAATATAGCGCACGATATACCGTTATTACAACAGCATATATTACAACCAAAGTTGCCACAACTCGTTTCTACAGTATTGTTATTAGAACAAACCTCCGTTATTATAAAACCGTTATTACAACCGCCGTTTTTAGACAAGCACTGTCACCAGGCTTGTCAAAGTTCAAAGAACTCATTAGGGCAAAAATTCAACAGGAGCGAAAATATACGAGAGATATTCACAGATGAGGATTATAAACTCCACTTGGACAATAAAGGGTTGGAAGAGGGAATAAAATACAAGCTCACTGAGTAGTGAGTCTCCCTGTAAGACTCTCTCCCTAACAAAATCAGCGCAGTAGTAATTTGGCGCAGTAATAATGATGCAGCGTTACTGAAGTCATGTCTGTTTTTACGGCAGTTTTCTTTCACCGTTGCCACGAATGTCACGACAGTAATTCCGTCAATAAACTCTACTGACGAAAACTAACCGTGGTGAGAGGCTGTACAGTTCATAGTACTCACCATTTGCCAATTGTGTCTCCTGGCAGTGTGTACAGTATTACTGCAGCGCGTAGTATTTTAACAGTATTAAATATCTGGTAGCTGCTACTGATATTTCCGGCGACCAGAACTACTGCTACCGATATTTGCTGAGACCAGAGCTATGGGCGAAATTTTTGCTCTAAATTGACTACAGCGTTCATTACTACGCCGAACTGAAGAAGCCACGGAGAAACTGCGCCAACTTTTCATTGGGCTAGCTTACCTCCTATGTCTTTCAATATTGCCGGAACAGTCGCGTGCTTCGACGAATGTGTTACAAGTGGACAACTGAAGCCGGAACCTTTTCGTCCAAAATTGAACGCTCTATCCTTGCGTCATGGAGAAAACACATCAAAATATGGGACTCAGCTGCTCTTTAATTCTGTTGAGTGTTCCATCGAGGGCCCTCTTGCCCGTGTCTGACTAACTTCCCTCCCTTGTGTTGAGTTTGAGCCGGTCAACTAGTCGTGTACATTATTATTCTCTACATTAAATAAATTCAAATGATTATCTAGAGATCACGAAGAGTTATTCATAATCTTCTACGTGTTTTGTGGGTTATTTAGGGGCTACTTAGTTTTATTCTCTATCTTCAAGGGGTTCAGTGGGTATCTAAAGATTATTTGGTGTTGTTCTTATTTTTAGCGGTTTCGAGGATTTTCCAGAAGCCAAGTGGTACCATTTTCTAAGCTTCATCAGATCGATTGGGTTTTCTAAGTGCCACTTAGAGTTCAACCTTCAAGTACAGCTGTAGGTTATATAGAGGTAAGTTAGTCATATTTCTTAACCTTCAGCTGCTTTAGCTTAGGTGTGTGGGGTTAGAGTACATAAATTCTTCGAACATCAGCTTGTTCACTAAACTTTCCAACTGAGAGCTGCCGTGCTGAATACACTTAACTCTAAAATACCATGTCATCATCTACGATGCAGTTGATGCTCGAGTTATGAATTCAATATCTTATACACACTTCGACTTATGTGCTTAAAAAAAGCCTCTGTTATTTCCGGTTATTTAAAAATTTAATGAAGCATCGAGGTACATAGATGAATTACAAAATAACTGGGAAAAAATTTATGATCCGCAATAGGTGAGGTTCTAATCAGATGACGTCGCGTAGTCGAGAACCGACACACACGTGTCAGCTGCTTCGATCATTGGGATGGATATTTTATAATGGAGGCACTCGTAAAATTGAACTCGGTGGAGCATTACGTGTTGGCCCATTCAACTGTATTTGTGGGGTTTCTATATTTTAGTTAACAAGACTAACGCTTGGTCAGTTCCCCACGCACACGTCGTGCAAAAGAAGGTCACGGTCGTGTTAGTGGCACTTCTGAGCTCCACACTCGTTTACTGGTCTCCGTGTTGCGAACTATCTGATGCACCTACAGAAATATGTATCAACGTACACACAATTACAGTGAAATCTATCCAATGACCATATAACCACTGTAATATGCACACTTACAAAATTTTGATGCTGCAGCCTCCCATAAGCGCCTTCATGATGTGCTTAAAAGTTTAGGTGTGAATGATTTTAAGGGTAAATTTTATAATACGCCGTTGCGTTGGATATTGTAGCTTGTTATGGACGTAGTAGAATATTGCAACGCAATGAGCGTGATCCAACCTTGTGAGCTTGGCGAGTTACCTCGTGTTGGGTTCATAATACCACGCATGAATTAGAACTTTAATGTTAAATATTTTTTAACTTTTGAAGTGATTCTTTATAGATTAAAGTAGGTGGTTTTAATGAATAAGCCCTTCACTGTTTGAACGGATATTAACGTGATTCTAAGTAGCTTACTGAATGAAAAGTTGTCAATTGCTGCGTCGTGATAGTTGACTGCGGGTACAGACGCTGGTCAAGTACGGGCCTCGCAGTAGCTGAATTTACCCTTTGGAAATTATTTCGCTTCTTGGCTGAAAAAATTATCCGAAGTTACGTTTCGTGTATCTGTATACTTGAAAAAATTCTAATAATTGGGTTTGTGATTGTTTGTCGAAGTTTACATTCTGCTTTCAATAGTAACAAATGGCCAAATCCAACACCTTCTTTTGAGGATTATTGTAGGATGTTTTTTGAAATTTATCCACGCTGCGTTGTGGAAATAATGCATTAAAGATTTCCATTTCACGTAAAATATTTTACAAAAACGAGTTATGTAGACACCCACACCAAACAGGGTAGGGTTGGTCATAGTCTGCATTGCTATCAGTATTAACATAAGGCTAAAACTTGCTGACGGCTTCCGGCATAAAAGAGAGAATTCCCTCATGATTTCCAGACTGCAAACTATACACGTCCTTCCCGAATACTTCATGGGAAATTTACGCTTCTCTTCATCCCTCTTATATTAATCCTACGAACTGTACTATGGGTACGATAAGTTACCAATGTCTATTTTGAGTGGATTATTCCGTACGCCTTTTCCTCGAGTTTTTTTTAAATGTTTTTAATTTATATTGAGCTGTTTTTGAATTGTTCAAAGCTTGATTATGAACAACTGGATAAGTGTACAAATGAGTTATGTAAATAACCTGATCCATCGGGTTTTGAGGGCCTACTGTAGTATTGCGTTAATTGATTGTTTTCTGTGTTTGGGATGATTGTTTATGTAAAATTATTTATTATCCTGCCATAGAATCAAGTGTTCGATTTTTCTGATTAATTCGTTTTGTAAATGTTTCGATGTTAATATTTAGAATAAATAAAATTACTCAAGCGTTTGCTTGTGTTACTGACAACTGGTAGGCGTAAAGCTCTCTGTGACCCATAGATATATGACCTATACAGAGGCTTTCATCTTGTACAAATAGAATAAATAGTACAACCCGACACTAGTTTTATTTTCCCCATTTATCACCGTTTTACACAAGCAATTATGCGAATATTAGCACCCTATAGCAATACTAGCATCTTATACAGAAAATACAAACACACATAACTCATCATTTACATGTATTAGCATTTCATTTGAGATATACCATCCTGTATGAATGTAAGGATCTTAAACAAGTATAAGCACAAAGTACAAGTACAAGTAATCAACACAAAAATGCGCATCCTGTACACGTTCTAGCACCCTGCTCAAATATTAGCTTCCTATTCAAGTTTTAGCATTCTAAATAAATATAAATACCCCGTGCAGGTATGAGGATCATGTGCCTAGATTAACATTGAACAAAACAACTACTAATCTATAAAGGCATTAGCATCATGTACCAACAATAGGGGTCTGCGTGTGTATCCGCACCGTATACGAAGTATACATCACACATGATCTCATGCAAGTCAACACTCATCTATGTGCGGTCGGTTTAAAGTTACAGGTGTTGCACACCTTTGTAGATTAGCTATTTATTCCCACAAGAAATACATTAGTTGACTGATAACTTAGATTTTTCAATACGGACAGACAGAGATGTAACTACTTTTTGGCATGCCTAAGTTTAGCATTTTCCACGGCATCCTGTGGACCTTTATTTTCCTTAAACGGGCACTGAACTGATCTGGGAGATTTTTTAACGTGATATGATGAGCAAAATTAATGATCTTAATTAAATTTATTATATTCGGGATGATATAAGCGTACACAGCGTATTCTTTTACTTCAAAATAATAGGTCTATTGTTAGGAATCAGCAAAAAGTGAAGATGTAACTATCTCTTAACAACTCGCTTGAACAATATCTAGATAAGGAATGGCATCCAAAATTTTTCCAAGCCTCTTCTTCAAAGTTTTAAGTCTTAATTCCAATGAAATGTATGTAAACTGCATCAAAGTCGTGCTTTGTTATACTAGTGGAGTAAGAATTCACTTCGGTTTCCTATTGCGTATAAATGGTTTTGATGGCTAGGCTAAAAAATTATTAATCACTCAAGATCTTCATTGCCCTCATCTTTCAAAATTGCACACATGAAATTACATAAGGAGACTGGAAGAGTCATCAGAGCTCAAGTATTTATAGGTATTTTAAATAATCATTTCCATGGACATATTATTCCAAGTTTCTTACTGCTCTAAAGCTCTTTTTTTTTTTGAAAGAAAATAGTACATTCGTTTCATTTTTGCCAGATCCTTCTCAAGCTTCTTTTACATAATTGAAAAGTGGATGGACCAATGTTTTATAGAACCTTTTTGAAGATTCTCCAAGTCATAACCTATTTACTCTATTAACAATTCCAATTGATTCAAATATTCAGTTCTAACATACGAGAAATGCTCTTTTGAGGTCAATTTTGTAATTAATGAAAGTTCCCCTGGATATGAATGAATTAGTTCCCACCATGTTGTCATCACCGATTCTGATGAGCGAAAGGATCATTTCGCTCATATACAAATACAGTATATTTAATTTTATTGATGTTTATGTGCATTTTATACGCTTTGAGCCATTTCAAAACTTTTTCTAGCTTTCCTTTCATTTTGTTCGCCATAGTATCATAGCTTACGTTAGGAATGGTTGAAGAGAGAGCACGATTATCATCAAAAAGTTTGAATTTTGAAAAAGGATAGATACAACAATATAGCTTAAGGCCACCAAAAACATAAGAGGGCCTAAAACCGATTCCTGTGGAACGCCATGGCGAATGCCAAGGAGTTTCGAGGGGAGTTACCAATTACAACAAATTGTTTACGATTTGTACGGTTTGATTCACATCTTCTATAAGCAACTCTTCTAACGAAGTAACATCGGAGCTTCGAGAATGATATGTTTTTTTCAACACAGTCAAACGCTTTGCGAGAGTCGAGCGTTACGGAGAAAGTAATATTCCTATCGTCGATATTGGAGTGATGATGTAAAAGATCATTTGGAATGGCTTGTGTTGTCGATGTTCCTTTCCAAATATGTTTTCACAGATGAAATAGAAGAGCCATCAACTATTTTCATACGTCCAATCGATTTTTTAGACCAGAAGCTCAGCTGTTCATCACAGTGGAAAGATTTTCGTTTGAAGTAGGAGTACACTCTGACGAAAATGATTTTTTCCCGTAATCTCCTGGGAAACAGTTGGACAGAAACTGATCTATAACTGTTTACATTGTCGGTATTGTTCGCCGTTTTGGGATGCAGGAGTACCTCGGATAATTTTTAGACAGTTGAAAAAATGCATAAAGAGAAAAAATGATTAATTTATTTAGTTATAACTGAGAGGACTAGAGTCATTAAATCAGTTATGGTTTTGAACAATTTTAACGCGAACAATTTTAATTTATTTATTTGATTATTAGATTGTTGAAGCAGTCAAGAGCAGCGGAGGCATCAGTTGATGAAAAAAAGACGAATTATTACCGGTTAAAATTTTCCCTCACAATACAAATCCTGAAAACAAGTACATTAAGATTCAGTTTTCGAAAAATATTTTTAAAATCGCCGTAAAGGCAGAAATCACATTTGCTATTAATTAATTAAGTGCTTTACGGATATTTTTCCGTTATAGTTTAGAGGATATTTTTAAAAAACATAAACTCTAATCCAAAGTGACAAGATCACAGCCGGATGCTCATCGAAAAGCCACTAAAAGCGAAGTTTCAGCAGTTGCAGCCAGCAAAGCAAGCAACCAGCCCGGATTTGTCAAGGGATTTTAATATCAGAGTCAAAAAACTGCGTTGCTTGAAGACATAGATCAGTACCCTGGAATAGTAAAAAATTTTCGCGAATAAACAAGTAGGCTACGTGTGAAAAACTACACAATTCTGAGGACAAATTGTACCAAAGCTATAAAAAATGCACCATGCAGTAGCATCAGCAGCTTCTGAACCCTCGACAAATTACGAGCAAAACCTCCACACATTACACGGGAAAGACGTTGATCACAGCCTTCTTGGATGTGCTTCGCCAGCAAAGGTGAGTTAAGGGTCGATGGCGCCACGACGAAGACAAGAATTACCTAAAAAATTACGAGAGATCATGATACATGAAAGGATTTTCACTATCACAAATATTAGAAAATCAAGCCCTTGTAATCAAGAAAAAACGAAAAAAGAAAGACAGTGGATTTCCAAAAAGTTTATCCAAAAAAAATATTTTTGTGCCTTGGATTTTAAATATTTTTTAGCATATAAGTCCTAAATAGACAAACCATGAGAATCAAATGGGGAAACCAACTCACATATGTAGGTAAAACTCGACACTCGACGTGTCATACCCTTTCATACTCATCACAAGCAGGCCTTCTCAGGAGACTCGTCACAGCAACTCTAACATTCTTCTTCCGTGCACTTTCAACCACTTTCATAATCGCGTTCACTGTGCATTCTTTCCCACATTCAAGCAACCGATTGCCACCTCCTTGCAATACAATCATACCTTCATCCATGCCACCTATCACTCTCTCAGCCTGCTTACAAATCTCTTCCACTCCCTTCCCTCTCATGCTCGTGCATCCACAAATGTCACTCATCCTTACAAACCTATCCACATTCTTCACCATACTATCTCCACAAATTCTAATCATAGGTCTCACTCTCCCTTTCATACTACTCTTTCTATCAATTCTTCCTCTCACTTCATTCTTTTTGTCCATCTTCCTTTCATTCACTTCCACTATGGGTGCTTGCACCTCATGTGGCACATCAACAGGTCGCTCATTCACTCGCTTTCCATTTGTACTTCTTTCATCATGCTCATTCATCTTTCTACTCTCATCTGTCACATTTGCACGATCATTTGCTTCATAATTGACTGCATTTGCACTCCTTGCAGCATTCTCATTCATTCCTTCTTTCAGCTTCCTTTCATCCTCAAAATCACCCTTTAAAGCAGCCATCAGAACTGTCAACCTCTCAATCTCTTCTTTCCAGCATACAAACTTATTCTTCCTCAGCTCTCTTACTCATCCTTCTCAAGCCTATACACGCATCCATCTCCATCCAATCTGACCAGGTCTCACAATGAATCAACTCCTTCCCATCTGCCCCTCTAACCCAAACACTACTTTCCACATTACATGGCATTCTCAACCACAAATTTTTATCTCAGCACAGACTTACAGGCAAATACAGAACTACCAGTCAAAACACTCGAGTCAAAAGTTGCAAGTCACGATACAAAAGCTCAGTCTCAACTCTCAAGCAACAAGAGAACTACTCTCACAGGCACTCCATACAATGTCACACACTATACTCACGTGAATATACAAACTATCCCAGTTTTTCAGCAACTTTACTTTAATCTACCACATTTTATTCAGAGGTTCAGTAGCACACGTGCACACACACGAAGAAGCGACAGATGCCCCGACCGAAGTACAAACATTTGCAACACCGGCGGAGGCAACTGATCTTTGCGGTAACTAATGCAATGTGACAAAGACAGGCGAAGAGGCAACGAAGTCCAACCGATTTAAGCATAAAAAAGGTTGCGTTGCATTGTCTAAGACAGAGCTGCGGCTACACTTATTGTTGAACATATTTATTTTAAGTTCATTGACGTGTTAATTGCTCAAATTTTTATCTGAGATGGCACAAACTGCTATAGGCGGTAAACACCATTGAAAAAGAGACTGAGCGTAACAGAGGGCCCTGTGGTGCTCGCCATGGCACAGTGGTTAAGGGCATCACCTTTGCATGTAGAAGTCGAGGGTTCGTATCCCGGCGCTGGCGCGGCGATTTTCCCCCTTGGGTATAAGGGAAAGCTCAAGCACAATACCCCACTCAACCCAGGTGTCGGAAATGGGTACCGGCTTTACGGGGGAACCGTCATGGTGTCCTATATATTGTCTAAATTCAAGCCGTTGCTCGAACGCTGAGGTCCTTTGCGGACTTTGTAAGGCAGATTTAAAGGCCTTTCGCAATAAAGTTCTTGGGCTGTGATCCTCTTAATCAGCCTAAAAATTAATAACGCTGGTAATTTACGACTAAGCGGAGCAATGGCGGGGGTTCCTCACATCTTCGGCGAAAAACGTATATGCAAACACTAAAACGTTCGTCTGCTCTTCTTGTTACGAGTGCCATAGCAACGGATTCGGGCAAGCTAACGAGCGTGTCGGCCAGAGGTCGACACGAGAGACTTAACTCAGCTGTGAGCGCGGGTGCAACTTCCTTTGTGCTCCGCGGCACTCCAACAAACCGACCCTCGCTACCGGGAACTCTTGCGTCCTCGACAGCCGGCTACATTGAAGAGTGTTCGCCTGAACATAATTTTCGAATCTTCAGGTGAGCCCCTAAGTTAATCATGCTCCGCTTGTCATTAATTATCATTATTTCAGCGTTACTGGCCCCAGATGGGTGCCCGGTAATTTGTGTGCAGTAGGGCCCGTTAATTCGGGGTTAGTGTCCACAGGGTCGGGTGGAAGCACACAAATTTTATTCGAAAATTATATTACTTCAAACTTAATTTAAATCTCTTAAATCATTTCGAAAATTTTATTCGAAAATATTTTTCTAACTTTTTCTTTATAAGAGACACTCTTTTGAGAGCTTAAAATGTTGTAAGACGTGCTGCTTTTGCGCAGTTTTGCTTAAAAGGCAATTCAGCCGGCTTGATCTCAGCGTCCGCTAGTGATGGTAGAGCTTAGCAAGAATTCGACAGGTTAAATCTTGGAATCTATCTATTCTCATCTTAAATTTTTCTTTTTCTTTTTCAACAAAAAAAAATTTATACCTTATAAAAAGAAAAATTTTTTTCTTAAAGCCGCTGTCCGGAGTAGCGAGGGCCGGTCTCAGTCTCATTAGATATAAGACGCGTGTAACCGGTGTTGCGTTGTAAGTCGAGGTTCCCTTTTTTTTGTGTTGCTTTAGAACCTTACAATTCTTACAGGTTCTGGCCTCTGTTGAATCTCGTCTAACCTTTATTAGGTTCACTCAGTAAAAAATATAGTTAACTATTCTCAAAAAAAAAAACTTTGACGTGTAAACGTTAAAAATAGAAATGGTGTAAAATGAAAAGTGTAATTGGTGGGGAAAATATACTGTTTGTGTATTTCTATTTTCATTAATATATTTTTCTATGATTTTTGAAGGGATGTAACTTGTCCACTCTAGGGTGTAGACGCGACTGTGTTAATTTTCCTTTTTCTGATAAGCATTTAAATTTGATTTGATTATGGAAACTGAAAAATATACTGCCTTAGCCTTAAGCATTAGATTGCGGGGCATAAAATGTAGCATTAACTCTCTTAGAAAAAAAAAACACATTTTCACCTAGCTGTGAGACTGCCTTTCTTGTTGAAGCTATCCCTCAGTTGAGTGGACTGCTGCAGTCCTTTAGACTATTGTCCTCTACTATTCCTATTGATATTGATGAGGTTTCTGAGGAGGAACTAGCTGGGAGGGCAGAGTACGAGGTTCAGGTGATTGAGTTAATTGTAGCACTCAAAAAACTAATTTCCACTTCCCAGGTGTTGAACTTTAGTGATACCGGTTTACCTTCTGTGTCTAAGGTTTCTCCTTCTGATGCACCTTCAAATATCTTTAGAGCTCCTCAGTTGACACTGAAAAAATTCAGTGACAATGAAAGCTGCCCCTTTAACTTCCTTCACTTTCAAGAGTCTTTTTCTAATGCCCTTCAAGCTTATCCTAGCATGAGTGAAAGGCAAAAATTCATTTTTATCAAAAATCAACTTCAAGGGAGAGCTTTCAGTTTGATAGAGGGACTTCCTAATGAAGAGACTAGTTTTCAGCTGCTTGGGCTTTACTTAAGCAAGATTTACTCAACGCTGATAAGTTAATTTCATTAGCTCTTGATGAGGTGCTTAGCTGTCCCAGTGTTCAGAGTCTAGCCGAAATAAATTATTTCCTATCTAAGATTAAGTTTCGCCTTCTTGAGCTTTCCAAGCTGGGTTTGGATTTCTCGGGAGAGAAATCGGGAAACCTTCTCCTTTCTGCTGTCATTAAAACTAAACTTCCTGATTTTTTTCTGCTGGAACTCCTGCGCTATTCTTAAGCGAGTTTCTTTTCTTTAGAAATGTTTGAGAATGCGCACAAAGTGCTTTCGCTTCTTGAAACAAAAAGCAACTCTAAACCGGCAGGTGTATTCCGTAGTAAGGAGGTAGAAGAGGCGACCCGGACTGAGGTTAGGGACAAAACGCAACATTCGCCTAGGCCTAGTAAGCCGCCTGTTGTTAAGATATGTCGATTCTGTAACCAGGCTAACCATGCTTCGTTTTCATGTAGGCGATTCGATTCGCACGAGAAGCGTGTGAAGCGGGCTGGTGAATTGAAATTGTGTACTATCTGTCTGAGTTGCAAGCATTTGTCTAGTGCGTGTCCTTCCAAAGTTAAGGGTCTCCCATTTCTGTGTTCCCTGTGCAAAGCTAACACTCATGTTAGCCCTTTATGTCCTAAGTTCATTGAAACTGGTGTTCTTAATGCTACATCAACCTGACGGTTAAAAGCACGTCTTAGGATGTGCCCTCTTTTAGCTCTTACAACCAAATATGGTGGTGTAACGAAACGTATTAACTACTTAATAGACACTGGTAGTCAGACTACGGTGGTTGACTTGGATTCCTTGTGTTCTGACTTTTCTGATGGGGATCTGCAGAAGCAAACTATTAACACAGTAGGTGCTTCTGTTCCTTTAATTGGTAAACAAATTAGCATTGAACTCGTGCTTCCGGACAGTGAGAAGCATGAACTTGATGTCTTCGCAATGAAAAATTTTGGCTCCAGATGGGCATGAAAGATATGAAGGCTAGACTCGAAACTTTGAAAACTAAATTTCCTTTGCCGACTTCTTTTCCTGAAATTATTAATGATAGCATCCAAGTCCAAGGGATTTTGGGTGTGGATGCTCTTCAAACTTTTAAAGTACTTGAATTACAGAATGTAAATGGCTATAAGGTCATGCGCGTTTCTAACGGTTTTCTGCCTTTTGGGTAGTTAAAATGTTACAACTCCTCTCTAACTTCTCTTATTGCTCCTAAAACTAGGAAGCTAGATAATAATCTTACAACCTCAGTCAAAAGAAATAATGATGTTAAATCTTGTAAACCTTCTCTGTCCCTTGACAGCGAAACTAAAACGAAAATCAAAAGGAAAGTTGCCAAAGGTAAATTAAACGAAAACCGTTTCTGTAA
>JACJUY010010494.1:9776-20485 GCA_014220935.1 Platorchestia sp. MABIK
TTGTGTTGATGGTCATTGTGTTGATGGTCATTGTGTTGATGGTCATTGTGTTGATGGTCATTGTGTTGATGGTCATTGTGTTGATGGTCATTGTGTTGATGGTCATTATGTTGATGGTCATTATGTTGATGGTCATTGAGCTAATAATCAAAATGTTAATAGTAATTAGGTGATAATGCATTAAAAGGTTATGTTAAGTTCCTCGCCATTTGCGCGGCAATTAGAACGCTTTTGTGTTGAATTTTCCACCCTCACACACGACTACATAACATATGTAGTATAAATCTATGATAATAAATCTACATAGATAAATATTATAATACATGCTGCACATCTTATAATGTATTGTGTATTGACGTACATATGTTGATATTATGTATATTATCTATAGTGTATGTATATAAATATTTTTACACATCAACTAAAAGGACGAGGAAAAACTGGCGAAAAATTGAAGAATAAAAAACTTTTCCGCTCACTAGAGGTGAAAATAACCTAAGCAAGAACATCAATGAACTAAAGTATGAAATTGTCAGTTAATTAGAGTTAGAGGAATTGCTGTTGATTGTACGTTTTATTTTTGTACTTTTAAATGGTCTTACCTGCTCTGAATTGCTCGTACCTACTCTTAATTGCTCTAACCTACACTTAATTGCCCTTACCTACGCTTAATTGCCCTTGCCTGCTCTTAATTGCTCTTACCTGCTTACGATATTTTTTGACTGTTTCGGTCAATGTTTCCAAAATCAATGAAACTCTTTGACAACTTCAATATTCGGTTGTACATCAAGAAAAATACTTATTTGACCAGAAATTCTTATAAACATCTCATAAATCGCATTTGAAAACTTGATCCAAATTTACAAGTTGTATTCCGGGCCTTTCCTAGGGCGAATAGCGCTGAGAATGACTTAATAAACTCGTTTACGCATTCTAAAGTCATTCCTAGTGAAAAATCAGAGAATTTCAAACATTTTTATCTGCTAAAATTTTTGGGAAAAAACGTAAGGGTATACCCTTACGATATTTTTTGACTTTTTCGGTCAATGTTTCCAAAATCAATGAAACTCTTTGACAACTTCAATATTCGGTTGTACATCAGAAAAAAACTACTTATTTCTGCAGAAATTCTTATAAACATCTCGTAAATTGCATTTGAAAATTTGATCTAAATCTACAAGTTGAAATTCGGGCGTTTTCTAGGGCGAATCGCACTGAGAATGTCTTTATAAACTCGTTTTCGCATTCTCAAGTCATTCTTATAAAGAAATCAGAGAAATTCATACATTTTTATTTCCTAAAATTTTTGGGAAAAAACGTAAGGGTATACCCTTACGATATTTTTTGACTTTTTCGGTCAATGTTTCCAAAATCAATGAAACTCTTTGACATCTTCAATATTCGGTTGTACATCGGGAAAAACTACTTATTTGACCATAAATCTTCAAAAACTTCTCATAAATCCCTATACACAAGCGATATTTGTTTTTTTACTTTGTCAGTCAAAGTTTCCAATATCAATGAAACTTTTTGACAATTTCAATATTCGGTTGTATATCATGAAAAACAACTTATTTGTGCAGAAATTCTTATAAACATCTCATAAATTGCATTTGAAAACTTGGTCCAAATTACCAAGTTGAATTTCGGGCCTTTCCTAGGGCGAATCGCGCTGAGAATGACTTCACAAACTCGTTTTCCCATTCTCAAGTCATTCCTAGTGAAAAATCAGAGAATTTCAAACATTTTTTTATCCATACATTTTTGTAAAAAACGTAAGGGTATTTTTTGACTTTTTCGGTCGATGTTTCCAAAATCAATGAAACTCTTTGACATCTTCAATATTCGGTTATACATCAGGAAAAACTACTTATTTGACCAGAAATTCTCATACACATCTCATAAATTCCTTGTGAAATTCGGTCCAAATCTGCAAGTCGAATTTTGATGTTTTTCTACGGCGAATTGAACTGGGAATGTCTTTAAACCTCGTTTTTCCATTTCCAAGTCTGTTCGTGTGAGAAACCAGAGAATTTCTTATACTTTCATTTTGTGACTTTTGTGTCAAAAAACGTAAGGGTATACCCGTACTATATTTTTTGAATTTTTCAGTCATGGTTTCCAAAATCAATGAAACTCCTTGACAACTTCAATATTCAATTGTACATGGGGAAAAACTAATTTTTGCGCCTAAAATTCGCTCAAAATTTTCATAAACTCAATGAAATTTTCTCACTCAAGGATCTGAATCCGAAAGTTGAATTTCGAATTCATTATTTGGCGAATCAGTATGAGATTAACTTGAAAACCGCGTTTTCCAATTCTCAATTCATTTCTAAAGGGAATTCATAGAATTCCGAACACTAATATTGTGCGAAAGTTTTTCGTCAAAAGCGTAAGCTAAAGCCTTACCACATTATTTCATTTTTCGATTCAATGTTTCCAAACGCGCTGAAACTTTTTATAACTTCATTGTTTAATTGTGCACGAGGAAGAACTAATAGACTTAAAATCTGAATAAACATTTTTTGAATCATTTGGATGTTTTTTTAAGAATTATAAGAGGGTAACGATATGTTTTCACATTTGCATATGATTCGAATTTCAGCGAAAAATATGCCAAATCTTTGATACGCAGTTTCAGATAACGGATAACTCATCCGCTGCATCAAATGTCGGGCAGAATATATCCTCGAATTATATTACTATGAGTTTCACTATTCTCATCCGTGCAAACCTAAATTTTTTTCCCGAGATAATTTAAGAAAGCATTCAAGATTAGACAATACAGATTCAAGCGCTCTATCTGCAACGAAGGTGTTCCGAAGAGAGAGAGAAAAGAAGGCACCATTTAGTATGGGGTCAACGACACGAGAAACGAATGCACAAATGTCTTGTTGTTGTGGCGATTTCAGGTTCGGTAATCTTCTAAACGCGTTATCTACATTCAAGTTTCTGAAGTCATATTGTTGGCTGGAGTTCCATTACGTTTCATCCTTTTTTTTGAGACGGGTGAGATGGCACTCAATATTTTATATCCCTTTGCGATCATATTGGTTATCAGAGTATCCCAATTTTAGGGCACGTAATTAGATGCAACTGAATTTGGCAGCCGTAAAGTGTATACCATATTGTTATTCGGAGTTCCTCTATGTAACAGTTGTTTTTTTGGTTTTGTATAACGCTTTGAAATCATATTGTTATACGGAGTTGCATTACGTAACCCCCATTTTTATCACAGATGGGGGATTTGATTTCATTTCAGAGTTTCACTATGTGACAATTTTTCTTTTATTTTACAAAACGCTTTGAAATCATATTGCTATACGGAGTTGCAAATGTAACCCTCATTTTTATCACAGATGGGTGATTTGATTTATTTTCACTGGAAAGCCATTCTGTTATTTTGAGTTGCATTATGTAACCCACATATTTTCTGCAGATGGGTCAGGACATATCCAATATTAATTCACTCTGAAATCAAATTATTATTCGGAGTGGCGTGATGTAACCCCCATTCTTTACACAGATGGGCGAGATGGTGGTGCCCAACCCGATGTACCCCCCCGAGGACGTGACCCCCGCCTCCCCCTCCCTCAAGGACGAATTGCCCGGCCGCGCCGACAGGGACTAATTCGTCCGCAGCTGGTCGAAGAACGAACGGAGGAAGAATACATACATAAACTTATGGTAAAAATTGGAAAGTATTTTTTCACGATGCCGATTCTTCATTCCGGTTCATTCGGATGAACTTATTGTTTAAAATTTGAAATTATTTTTACATCTTCGTAGGAGTACGACGCAGATTCTTCGCCCAGCGAAAAATTGTATGTGTACCTGTGAGAATTTTCTTTTTCACAGCTCTTAAAATAGAAATTTTAAAGTAGTAGGCCAATTGGTTCATAACTTCTGAGGCTAGAGGAATCAATTTTCCCGGCGAAAGAAATTGGTTCGCATTTGGTATTCTTATTCACTTTACTTTAAAATTATTCTCTAAATAAATAGAGCAGAGGGCTGTTCTCCGTGAAGACAAATGTTTTGGAGTCGCAGCGCACGTTCACGATTTCCTAACATAATTTCATAGTTAAATAACATAAAATAACATAATTTTTAACAGAACAACAACATTGCGTTGCTCATCGCCAGGACTTTCTGCATCGAAAACAGCTCATATTTCGGCATTATTCAATCTCTTTTAAATTGTTGAGTAGCATTACAAAAAATCACGCAACTAGTGCGCGGCAAAAATCAGCGTAGAGGCTGCATTAGTTATTTTGAAGTTTATTCCGTAACAATCAATATACAGATAAGGGAGAACTAGTTCTTTGTTACGGCTGTTCGGTATAAAATTTGCAGAAGCATAATACCAAATGCTTATCGCTAGTTAGTGGTTTGACGACCTGCGAGTTAGAAGAAAGAATTGAGTCTGTGTTCATGGATTGAGTTTTTCAAATGATGTTCAATGTCATGTTTAATTTCGGTGACGTTTCTACAGTAAGTAAACGTACATATCTTCAAGAATTTACTACTGCGCTGCGTGAGGGAAAATCATCACTTGATTAGTGTTGCCAAATTTTGCATTTCTAGGTCTCATTTCTGTCGAGTCTCACCTGTGAGGTGTGCCTGTTTAGTCCTACCTGTGAAGCGTCTCCGTATCTATAATACGGCTCGAAATTTGTCTCCGCTACTTATTTCCCCGTATGTATAATACGGTTTAAATTTGTCTTCGGTATATATATGTAATACGGTTTAAAATTTAATACGGAGTGAAACTTGTCAACCGTATCTAGTGATCAATGAAAAGCATCTCGATCGCGTTCATCTCCATAGCGGCCGAGCCTACAGCACTGATAGGAATCCCTGTGATATGAAGCCAAAATAAATTAACATTAGAAAAATAACTGAATGGCTTCTGTAAATTGAAACACTCAGAAGCCATGGCGCAAAGCGAGAGTCTTCTTCAGAGGCTGGCTGGGGAGGCCTTTCCTGAGAGCCTGGTTTCTTTTAATTTGGTGGTCTCAATTTCTAAAATCTTTTGATGCTTACAAGAATGAAATTGTGGTTGCCCCCTCCCCTCTGATTTTTTGCCTTTTGTCTGAATTTTCTCACTGTGCTTTTATCCCACAGGTGACGAAATCAGTTCTCATTCCATTTCAAATTAACCTCGTTTGTACTAATAGTAGTCTCCATGTCGGCTCCTTTTTAGCTGTCTGTTATATCGGCTTCACTATTTTTCTGTCTATCTTGTTTTCATTCAATTCCTGTCTTCTATTAATATTCACTGGAGTAATTGTATCGTGCAGAATTCACTTACATGTAGTATTCACGCCCATATAATTTCGTGTAGCTTTAGAGCCTCTATTCACGCAAATGACGGCGATTTCTTGTGATTAAAACGTTCAAGACTCGAAGCTGCGTCGCTTTAACTGTTGTAGAAACCATGGAAATAATTACGTGAAAATAAAGCAACTAAAACTCGTCGTATACAAGCATTTCTCACAAGAGACGGGTTTCACTTGGTGAACACACACGAAACCTACGAAAACTATTCTGATACAAATCGAATAAAATTATTGCTGTCTTATGCTTAATTATCAATAGATCATTTATAATAATTTGTTTTCGGGCTATGTATGGTACATTGACACAATCATAGTCTCCATTGAAGAGCATATTTTCTGTGATCTGATTGACAGAACACCGTTTTGAAGGAGTTGACAACCTCGTAACTTTAGTTAGAACTATAGCGTTCTCTCTTTATTTAGTGAGTGGGTCAGAGAATATGTTCTGATCCACTTGATAAATAAACCCACTCAGTCTGTAATTTCGTTCTTGTTTTCTCGCAGTAAAAGCGCGCCTGTGAAACAGGACTACATTTTTCCCCTCTTGGGCCGGGCCCCAACCTCGGAGCGTCTCTGGCAATACTGTACTTAATAAATTAATGTTTGTCTTCTCTGGGCTTCTATTAACTGTGCTTTCGGTGTCGTATTTTCTTCCTTACGCTAATCGAGCACCATTAGGTTTATCTTACTCGTGCAACTGAAGAGACGTGTTAGCCTGGCCGTACACTGTACCTCTGATGTGTGATACTGATCGCGTTTTTGGACTAGTTTGGGGACTGTCAAAGCTTGGTAAAGGCTCGAATGAGCCAAGTTTCGTTGTGTCAGACGAGTTCACTTGTGCGGGAATCCAGTTTCTCAGTCTACTGGGCAAGCAGTTCCGTTTCATGTATTACGTGAATTAATTTTGTTGCTGCATGTCTGGAATTTCTCGTAAATTTGTCATATGGACGCAACTCGAATTTTTTAAGTTTGTCTGATTTATGTGTAAAAGAGATTCAATATTCGTTTCACATTTTGTCGTGAGTGAAAAATTCCGTGCAACCCAAACATCATTTCTCTTTCCATGAAAAAATTAACTAGAGATGCAGCATCGATCGACGGACACATGCGTTATTGGTACGCTACTCGTCTCCTTAGCTCTTTAAGTTTTTAAAATTATACGAGTGCGTTATCTTTATTTAATTTTACTTTCAAATTCCTAAATCGTGAGAATGCGTTCTCTCCATTCAATTTTATTTCACTCTGAAATATTGTTATGCGGAGTTCCATTGAATACTTGTATATCATGTACTTCTTGTATTTCATGAAGTTCTTTTGTTTCTCGTAGTTCTTTTGTTTCTCGTAACCCGAAGATGACAACAACAGCATCGCCTGCTGGTTGGTGGTTGCCACTTTTAGTTGCGCGTATCCAGGCTACCGACACGGCTAGTGAAGTGCTACTAGCGGCTGCCAAATTTGGTTGCATTTGATTGTTTTCCCTAGTGCACTTTCTGTCGAACATTATGATTGTTTTCCTCATCACCAGTAGTTCGCGCATTTTCAGGGTCATGAATGATATTCCTTTCATTTCTTTCTCGATGAAGTGATATCTTCTGTGTACAAATTGGCTTCCAAGTTACTTAGAGTGTCAGCATTCGTCAGCATCTGCAGTTCCGTGACGAAGATTTTATTGAGTGGCATAAAGAAATAGTAATACATTTCTCAGTTTTAGTTGCTGGGAGCCTATCCTAAAAGATGCTTTCAAAACCAGAAAGTCTACATGTCTTGAGTTTTTCCTGTTGAAATTATGTTTCCCATCAAAATAACTTGAAATAGTTGGGAACAGGGACACGAAATGTCAATGCATACTGTATCCTAACCTACATCTCATGAAAATACGAAGACTTTTTCCAAAATTGAAAAATGCCATTATTTTTCAGCGCTATGTTTTTCTGCAAACTTTTCTCCCCCTTTTACCACTTTTGACCTCAATTATACTTTAATGTCTTGGTCAGTCGCATCTTTCTGTAGTTAGTTAGTGTAGGCGCTTGTATCATCGATGGGTAGCTAGTACTTTATGTATGTGTACCTGTTATTAATATAACAGGTACACTGTATGTGTACCTGTTAGCATTTTGTGTCAGTTAGAACTAGACATGAGATATTATTTTACCAAATTATCTTCCTTTTTATGATGTATATTTCACTGACAAAATTAAAACCCAAAAATAAAAATATTAATAATAATTCACATCTGCATCCTTATGTGAGACGCGAACTCTCAACTATGAAAATGTGACTGTCATTTTATGCTGGCTATCTAAACATTTTGTGTGCATTTTATAAACTACGAAAGTTGCGGGGGTTTATCTATAAAATTTTCACTTCAAATTAACGTAGTTTTCGAGATATTGCAGTGTGAAATGATGGGATTCCATTGTGAGCATTGACTTGAGGTACTCACCTCAAGTCAATATTATTTATACGGATATGCAGACCTTCGTCATACATCGCTCAGTTCTGTCACGTGGACACCTTTTTAAGCCCATTTATTGATTCATTTCTTATCTACTGCGCAGTTTATTAGTGACCTGCAAAAAGTGAGATAGTACAGGGTATTTGGTAGTGTCAAAGTGTCGTGTGTGTGCGTGTCGTACTCATCGTACAATCTCCGCACGAATAGAGCAAATTTTGTGCTTGCAAACATGTCAGGAAGGTTCCTAAGGAAATAATTTCATATTGCTATCTTTTTGATTAGTAAATTTCTTGGTCTAAAAAAATTAGTTCAATATTTTTTGCCATTTTCAAGCTTATAGAATACAAGGCTATTCTACGACCACGAACGGCCTAGTTTATTAGCGCTATCGCGAACTGCCTTCTACATTCCACTACTTAAGTTAGATTTCAGTGTAATCTAGTCACTTTGCTTAGTCTTTAGTGAATTTATTGTTAATCTGCTGATAACCAAGCCTTTTTCTTTAAAATTCAGCTTACAAGAATACTAGCAAAATATTTTGCAACACGAGTTGTTCGACTTGAAAATGTAGTCTCTCCTTTCTTAGTGAAGAATTAACCAGTATTTATCTACATAAAATAGCTGTAGAAAAAAAATGTATCAGAAAGTATCGTTGTCTAATAATACATATATTAGAATATATATACGAGTACACATATATATTTATTGTAAGAGATTGATGTGCTTTATAATTTTAATGGCAAGCTCGTAAGGGCAGTAGTGTACGACTCAATGTCATGAATATGTATGTTCTTGTCAAGGGAATACCGGTGTCTATTCTCGTCAACGTAACAGGGGTCTGACTCTCTCTATGGGAACGTCTACGGCGGCCATTGACGGATTTCGTAGAAAACTTGTTGTGAACTGCGAAGGGTTACGCTATGCTGTAGTTTTTCCTCATTTCCTTAGATTGAGGAAACGCTTACGAAGCTCTCCATGTAATAATCCCTCCTGCGAGAGGCTGTATTCTGCTGTAATTCACCCTCGTAACTTTTGTGATGTTCTTCATCCATTATTTGCCTCAACTTTTTGTGTACTCTATGCTGTCGCTGAGGTTACAGGGACTAATTCTATTCAAATTTAATTAATACACGACCTGGAGCTTGAGAACTGTTTCATGGTGTTGTCTGAGTTTAAATTTCGCAATCGATGACTAGTTTTTGTTTTACCGCAGATTGTCTTTTTGTTCGTAAGATGTCGTTTCACTGGGAATGCTTGGCGGTTACGGCTCGTTTGCCAAATTTTTGGATTATGTTTAGCGGAATTTGTTTATTCGAGAGCTATCGTATTATTACATGACGTTCATTTGCTTTACGAATAGGTTCAAATGCTGTTATTTAGTTTCACTATTTCGTTGTAACTATTATTGTTGTATTGCAAGACGAAGTGTCATGCGCTCGTTGCTTTGGAGTGTTTCATAAGTTATTTTGCTGCGTTATTTGCCTCTTTGATGAGTTTATAAGAGTTGCGATCTTTTAGAATATAAAGTTAACACTTTCTCTCTTGTGTTAGTTTAGATGAATTTGAACATTTTTATTGCAACAAGTTATTACTGATGACGTATAAAGTAGAACACTAACATTTATCAGAAATTCATGTATCAAAAGTCGCAATTGTAGAGTCGAACGATCGATGCAACCCACGAGGTTGGTTTTACTCCGTGAAATTATCTTAAATGAGTTAATGAACTACGTTAGAGAGAGAAAAAGTTAACGTATTACCTATGCGTAGCCCAGCTGCTAAATTGGGTCCGAGTTGTTTACTCTATACTGAAATACATAGAAATGCGTTGTTTCATGGCTGAAAAATATACTCAACTCTGTTTCTAAATAAATTTGTGAACAGCTTTTCAAAAAAAGTGTGGGCTTAAGAAAAAAAACAAAGTTTTACTTTGAGTGTACTGTGTTGTGGGAGTAAATCGTACACATGTAACCAATAAATGTACAGGTAATCAAGGCTTTGCCTTTTTTTTCACCTGCGTGATATAAATATATTCTGAGGTCATTTCATAACATAGTTTCCAAGTATGAGGTAAAATACTCAATTATTAACTTATCATATATTATAAAAAAAATTATGTGAAGCGGTTGCTCTAAAGCAGGTAAAATTAGAGTATTTCATTTTACTTATAGTAAACAGTGCTTTCAAAATGACTAAATCATTCATGGGGTTTCAATTTTTAGTATTTGCTGATGCATCAGTAAACAAATACGTCGGTGATATAACTATTCGAACGTGAAAAAAAATTAAATGGCAAGATTTAGAAGCGTGGAAACTTAAAGTGTGCAGTAGTAATGTTCTTGTCGTTGAACTCTTTTATATATATATTATATAATATTAATATAATACATAATATTATTATATTATATTTATATATATTATATCGCATTTTTTAAAAATGGAAACTATAATGTGGTAACGTAACTAGTGACAAATTACATAAAATTGCATTGAGGAACGTCAAAAAAATGACAGAAAACGATGAAATCAATGCAAGGACAAAGTCTAACACATACATTCAATAATAAACGCGTAACTACAAAGTGGATAAATTCAATTATGAGTCATATGAAAACATTAAAACAAAGATCTAATTCAGCTCACTCGAGCGCGTCATCTTACGAGTAATGATGCAAGAATAAGAAGTAATGCACTCCATAATAAAAAATTATGAAATGCACAACTTATTAACATTGAATGAACTGAGAAATATTAAAATCAGATAAAAACGTGAAATTAGGCGTTAATGATAAACGTAGTCTAAGAACCGCGGCATGAGTTAGTCACTATAATGAGAGGTCAGTGTGTTGATATCGATTTTATTCAGTAGACACAGAATAATAATTACGGTAGAGTAGTATGTCTCATAAAAC
>JACJUY010010495.1:11147-22267 GCA_014220935.1 Platorchestia sp. MABIK
CAAGCGCGCTGGCCGTTATCAATTTCTGCTTTCTACCTTCTTCCGATTTCCGCATTGACTTCAAGAATGAGAAGAAGAAGGACGTCATCTGGCCAAAGGAGTTGCCTAACGTCAACACCAAGAAGGGTTCTGGTATAATTATATTTATGTCATTATTTAACAGCTTTATGTGGATTACAATGCATCTACAGTTATCAAGAATTAATGAATTCAATACGCTAGAGTCACACGTAACTGCTTATTTGTGGAAATTAATCAGATCATATTACAGAAATTGTATGAAGTCATGCGTGACAGCTCGCTACCCACGTCGCTACCTCTTTGAGGAAGCGGGAGAGGCATTAAGCTCCGTGCTGCTATAGAGTACAGACGCGTGCTATCGTGGCCGGCTCCTTTGGAAGCCCGGCTTTTGCCGCTTGTCCTGACTTTGACTTACTTGGCCCTATTTTGTTCTATCTTACGATGTGTATATCGTGTAAACTACGGAAACTCCTAACGTAAATTAAAGCAGTCACGGAGCCATAGCACTTACCTTCCTGGAATCCGAAATAAGATGAGTTCCAATTAGTGCATTTCCCTCAATGCAATTCATTACCTATTTCTCCTGTGCATAGGTCTATATCAACGCCACGCCTTAAGCGTATATTCGTTTATTTACTCGAAATGTAATAGGTGCGCTAGATTCATTTGATGTGTTAGTAATCTTGTATTCTTTGTAGGGAATAAATAATTAATGTGTTTCCTGCATTGTTAATTTCCCATTAAGGATGGAGATTGGTTATCGAAGTTGTTAGTGGCACGCTACCAAATAAATTGATAATTAATAATTATTCCGTGGACATTGAAAAGTCTCATTTAATCTTCATTAGTAAAATAAAAGAATTGTGACCTCATGTCACGACAATCAAAGGAAATGACAGCAGTGAAATAAGAATAGACGTCCATGACAATTGGTGCCCAGCGGTGTTGGATTTTTATTCGTAAAAGTTTGAAAATCCCTTACTCACTCTCTCCGAAATAAAAATAAAATAACTCGCTCGAGCCTTCCAAAATAAAATTTAAACCTCTAACATATTGGATAACTTCTATCTCCATCTCAAACTGAACCCGTTACAAAACTCAAAATTAGGATGTACGATAGGATGTGCATAATCTAATATTTCATGTATTTTGTATGACTAAAGATATAATTAATTACTGTGTCCCATTATTTTCTACGCATTTATAATTTTCTATTTTCGTGTGAACCTTGCCTTGATAGCTAATTAAAATTTCATTCATGTGTCAACCATTAGTAGATGTGCATTGATCACCACGTGTAAAATCATTTAATGTTTAAAACCGTTTGATTATGTAGAATCTGATATTCTGAATGTACTCTCTTTGATCTATAACCATTCCATTACTAAATGCCAATTTGATATTGTGCATCATTTAATTAATTACGCTATGGACTAACTGTATTTCAATGATTTATGTGAGAATTAGAATAGAATGCTGTAAACTTCATATTTCTGCCTTGTAACTGATTCTGAACGCCATTTTGTTTTCCGAGAGAAGCCCGGGCAACCTGTATTGCAGCAGACGCCACGAATTCAAATTTACAATTTACGTGGAATATTTAACTAATGCCATTCAAATGTAAATTCAGGATCTCCAAGTCCTAAATTTACTTGCAAAAAAATAAATAATAATTTAAAACTTTCCATATGTTTGACTTTATAAATGATTATATTCAGCAAAATACCCACTTTGAGTTCAATCATAATTTATACATTAAAGAAAATTCATTTTAGAAGTAAAATTCATTTAATCAGAATTGCAGTTTGCGCAATTCAGATTTATACTCCCCATATGCAATTTAACATACTCATATATTAAATAGTATATGGTAAATGTGATCATGCTAAGATTGTTGCATATTATTTCATTCTGATGCCTGTGACTAATTTCAAATTCATTGCATTAAATTTACCATGTTATAATGAACGTTTTTCACTTGAATGTTGGAGTGTTAAGAAATGTCAATGTGGGAAGGCGTAGGAAAAGCTGTGGGTGTGCAAATGGCCCAAATCAGGCAGCCCAGCACGCCTGGTGTTTTCTAAATAACCCTCTTCCCCAGTCCTCCGACTCGCTCTCTCACTCCTGCTTTCGTTCTCTTACTTTCGCACTAACATCGCACCGGGAAAAGGATAACGGTCGCCTCTCGAAGGCACTGCTTCTAGCAGCAGTCGATTAGTGCTACCACGTTGAGCGACTGATATAGTAAATTTGATCTTAGGATATAATGTTTGATGCTTAAGATTTTAATGTAATGTTTTTTTTTTCAACAAACGATACATAGTAAGGAGAGTATATAGTTGTTTGATTTAAAATTTTGTATTTACATGCCATATAAAATTTATTGCGATCACAAATTAGGAACTGAATTATCTTTCAAACCCATCAAAACATTTCTCATCAAGAAGAGCGTCATGAGATTATGAAATGAGGATTTATTCAATATAACGATACCGGCATTTATGGCAAATTAAAATTTTGATCTTTATATAAATACACTTGATATTAAATTAAATTGCTGGAGTACTTTGTCATACGAACTTCAACATAAATGTACTTTTTGAAATTTTATACTCTCTTGCTTCAAATCATATTTAGACTTCCTCCTTCCTCTCTTCGAATCACATTTATTTCTGCGGATAGGGAAGCTAAAACTAACGACTCGTCTAATCTTATATTATTGCAAACAACGGAATTAAATTAGGATAAATTCAGTATGTCCTTCATGTGAGCACAGGAGAATGGTATGAATGGAAATGATGGGATGTGTACGTAATGATGGAGCATGTCTTGGAAGAATGAAATTAACAAGACCACTGAATAACAGCAACTAAAATTTCAGTTGTTGCTGTCGACCGAGGCTGCCGCAGCGCACTACCGAGGTTCTGCCACCAGCACACTACGGAGGCGCAGCACTGCCGCAGCACACTCTCAAGGCCAAGTAACATGACCAGGCGGACTACGACACGTGAACGCAGCTGACGCACGTGAACGCGACAACAGTACCAACAACAACGACGACAGCTGCTACCCTCGCCCACACTACGACGGACTCAGCGTAAGAACAGCTGACATCTGGCTAGACTGCATCCGGCGTGAGAAGGAACCAGTGGAACATCAAAACTCTAGAATTCACCAAGGCCCGGACAACGAAGAAACTATGGACGAGGACGACTGCAACGGAGATTTTGATAATCCTCCAGCGATAATTCGACTAGACCTCATGGCTGAATAAAAAAAATAAAAGTCGGCAACGACTCATCAAATCCCATCCTGAAAGAGATTGTGTAAAATTGAGGCACGATTAATAAAAAGGGACGTTCCTTACACAGGAATTGTGAGGAATTCCTTCCTAAATGGATGCAACTGAGAACGAGTAAGGCCACCGGATCTGTGCGCTCTGTGTTTTATATTGTTAATGGGATCTTAATCTCATTGAATATCTTCTAGAGATATTCCCGTGTCCTGGGGGAGCCTTCGCCTTGATTCGACGGAGAATCGTCTGCCAAAGACGTACGGAGGACAAGGCCTTGCAGGGAGACTTCAAATCAGCCATCCGCTATTGGACGAAACCCAGAACACGCTGCCATAATATCGACTCTGTTGGACTGTGCGGATATAAAAAAGATAAAGGATCCAACTCAATAGCGCACTCTGCACGCAAATGCCTATAAGGAACCGTCACGATCAGGAGATCGAATCTTTCAAAAGGAAGGGAGATGTCATGGTTTTTAACCACGACGTATGAGAAACTGTCATTAATGGAGGACGCTCCACTTATATGATGTGTTCAAATCAGCCGTGAGGAGTGTCGCATGCGCGCTGGCCGTTATAAATTTCTGCTTTCTACCTTCTTCCAATTTCCGCATTGACTTCAAGAACGAGAAGAAGTAGGACGTCATCTGGTCGAAGGAGTTGCCTAACGTCGACACCAAAAAGGGTTCTGGTATAATTATATTTATGTCATTATTTAACAGCTTTATGTGGATTCCAATGCATCTACAGTTATCGAGAATTAATGAATTCAATACGCTAGAGTCACACGTAACTGCTTATTTGTGGAAATTAATCGGATCATATTACAGAAATTGTATGAAGTCATGCGTGACAGCTCGCTACCCACGTCGCTACCTCTTTGAGGGAGCGGGAGAGGCATTAAGCTCCGTGCTGCTATAGAGTACAGACGCCTGCTATCGTGGCCGGCTCCTTTGAGGGCCTGGCTTATGCCGCTTGGCCTGACTTTGACTTACTTGGCCCTATTTTGTTCCATCTTACGATGTGTATATTGTGTAAACTACGTAAACTCCTAACGTAAATTAAAGCAGTCACGGAGCCATAGCACATACCTTCCTTTAATCCGAAATAAGATGAGTTCCAATTAGTGCATTTCCCTCGAAGCAATTCATTACCTATTTCTCCTGTGCATAGGTCTATATCAACGCTACGCCTTAAGCGTATGTTCGTTTATTTACTCGAAATGTAATAGGTGCGCTAGATTCATTTGATGTGTTGGTAATCTTGTATTCTTTGTGGGGAATAAATAATTAGTGTGTTTCCTGCATTGTTAATTTCCCATTAAGGATGGAGATTGGTTATGGAAGTTGTTAGTGGCACGCTACCAAATAAATTGATAATTAATAATTATTCCGTGGACGTTGAAAAGTCTCATTTAATCTTCATTAGTAAAATAAAAGAATTGTGACCTCATGTCACGACAATCAAAGGAAATGACAGTGGGGAAATAAGAATAGACGTCCATGACAGGAGTGCATGGGAGGGGAGAGTCCATTGTAGTGTTGCCATCCGACGCGCTTGATGAATTACTTCCCGCTTCAAACACTAGAGTTGCGGTAACTAGCTTACCGCTATGACTCGTTAAATACTCATTTGTCCTCAAAGGAGCATAAAAAAAATTGTTTATTTCGATCTAATTAACTATGTTTAGGCAGCAAAAAGTAGAAAATTGAATATTGTCCTCTCCTTCACGTTTACCAATGTTTTTCCGAGCTAGTCAATTAGTATGCTAGCAGATACTTTAGCTTTAAATAAGAGTTGCTAATGTTGATTCCCTGAAATTGCAAAGGCTTTGCTGGAAAACATGAGTGGCAACTTACTTGAACGCTTTTTATTGATGCATCACTGGCATTATATTAATTTTAATATCTTGTATTTACATGCATTATCCAACTTACAATGACTAAACAAAGGGAATATATTTCTAAGTTTTTTTTCAATGATTTTTTCAACAATTGATGGGGTTTTATGGTATGTATGTGTGCTAACCAATTGTGGATTTTTATGTTGAAATGTTTTTAAAAGCCGTGGATGTTTTTGCATCATCTTTATTGAAATTAAAATATTCTTCTTTTTTGTTTTTCCCTTTCAAATTATAACTGTAGTGAAAGATAATATTAGTATATTTAAAATATCTTATGAAACATAACAAGTGTTATAAATAGGGCTGTGAGAATATGCTTGAATCATATATTGTTACAGCCCTAATAATCATATACATACATGCGTATGTTTGTAATTTACGCATGTATTTACATATTGTATTAAATAACGTGTATGTGATTTATTAAAAATCACTTACATGCATGTGTAAATGATTATTAGGGGCTGTGAAAATATGATTAGAGCATATTGTCATAGCCCTAGTCATAAATGATATATATAATACATGCAGTATATATGTATCCATATGCTGCAATTATAAATATCTGATGAAAAAACTACATGTTCATTTGAACTTCAAACAGTATCATAGTTATGGTTTACTCACTTAAGGTAACTAGAAAATCATTATTGAGATTCTGTCAAGATTAGTAAAGTTCATTTAGGGTAGATCAATGCAGATTGAGATAAAACTTGTCATGTCTAGTAACGGCAAGTAAGTTCAGCTAAAATATAAAAATTGAGTAGTATTGGTTAGGATAGATTTGGTATTTAGAAAATTTGGTAGTTAGAAAAAAATGAATGAAAATTTTTTCCATGGGCATGCAAAGTATCCCACTAAATTGTGACAATTATGTTATAATATTAAGAAATAATGCTGCTTGATATATATCGAAATGTTTTGTGTAAGCATAAGTTCAGTTAATTCTTTTTTTTTCTTACAGCAGATTTGATGTACTTCTTGTAAGCATGTCAAAATGGGTCTTGAGCTTATTTTCAATCCTTTGGTATCTTGTATCCTTCAACTTTGAACATGTAAATTTTGTCAAATAATTTGTTATGAACAAGAAGTGGAAATTACCAATTCAGGCATCATTTCTTTACTTTTGTCTGTGGGCGCTATTTATACCAGTATGGTTATATCAAGATAAAATAAATTATTTATCTAAATGTTCTTGTTTTTGTATGGANATTAAGAAATAATGCTGCTTGATATATATCGAAATGTTTTGTGTAAGCATAAGTTCAGTTAATTCTTGTTTTTTCTTACAGCAGATTTGATGTAAGCATGTCAAAACGGGTCTTGAGCTTATTTTCAATCCTTTGGTATCTTGTATCCTTCAACTTTGAACATGTAAATTTTGTCAAATAATTTGTTATGAACAAGAAGTGGAAATTACCAATTCAGGCATCATTTCTATACTTTTGTCTGTGGGCGCTATTTATACGAGTATGGTTATATCTAGATAAAATAAATTATTTATCTAAATGTTCTTGTTTTTGTATGGAAATATTTCAGATTAAATGATAAATTTTTCAAGTTATTTACCTAACAAGTACTCACAGGCAAAAAATCTGGTTTTGAAATCTCTTTCAACTCTTGTGAGAAACTTGGAATTCTTGGTTAGTCATAGATCAGGCTGTGGGAGTAGATGAACACTGCATGCACAAAATTTAACTTTATCATAACCATGGATGCTTATTCAATCCAGTTTTGAATGCCAATTTTCAAACCTGCTTGAAGTGAGAACATTTATATTTGTTGATTAGTATGTGACTAATTTCTCTTTCCATTTAAAGATTTTGAGCTTGTCTTACTGTTTTCATTTGTTTCAGTGTGGTTCGCCTCATTCAGCAGTACTTGAAGGAGAACAACTTACACAAAACTCTAAGATGCCTGCAAGAGGAGACTTCCATTACTCTCAACACAGTGGACTCTGTGGAGAGCTTCATGACAGACATCAATCAAGGCCACTGGGATACTGTGCTAAAGGCCATACAGACTCTCAAGTTGCCTGATAAGAAGCTCATTGATCTTTATGAGCAGGTTTGTCTATTTTACTATGTCTCACTTAGGTTTAAACTGTATTATTGGTAATTGTAGTGAACTTGTGATGCAATTTTACTAATTTTGTTTGTAACTTAAGGGGAACGTATACCCAGAACCCAAAAACTCTCTGGTTTTCTTTTTATTGCTTTATTTGCTAGAGCTATGCTTAGTTCACAAGCTCTCAAATTTTCAGAACGATCTGAGCTTTGGAAGTGGAAAAAATGGGGTTGGGAAGGGGGGAGGGGTTAATCAGCGGGCAGCACCAACCAGCAAGTTCATGTGCCCCACCCCTGAAAATGTTGTTGTTTGTGGTTTTTATTGCTTAACTCAATTCGGAAGCCCTTGTTTTATAAGCTAGTGAAAATTCAGAACGTCCTGTGCTTTGTGAGAGTAGCAAACTAGGGGGAAGGGGGTGGATTCGAAAAAATGAAAAATGGCGGAATATGCGTTTCCTGAACAGTTGAAGATAAAAGTTCAAAATCTATCTCTTCCAAAAGTTATTATTGTAGAGCAATAATTTAGGTCTCAATGAATGTGCAAAGAGTTGGTAAATAGCAAAACGTGGACTTGTTTATAAAGTTATAACATTTTCTTTTAGTCACATCAAAAAATCTACGGAAAAAACACGACTTTTTGATATTTTTTTTTTAAATTCATGAAAAATAAACGTCTGCGACCTTGATGAGCTGACGTCCGACGTGTTAGTGCATAGCCAACGTGTTAGTGCATAGCCGACGTCCAGCTATGCACTAACACTTTGCGCATTCAATGAGATCTAAATCAATGCTCTATGGTAACAACTTTCGGAGAAGATAGCTTTTGAAAATACTCTATTTTTGGACCCCTTTTCCCCAATTATCTCCACAATTATGGCAAATATGAGAAAAAGTGTGGAACATGAGCCCTATTTACTTTTTGAAACAAATACGTACGCCAAATTTCATAGGTCTGGATCCCATAGAACAAGCGTGAGAGCCATTTCCTCGATGAGTCCGGACGTTCCCCTAAAGGGAGACGACCACCCTGAAATCGACAAATCAAGGAAATGACTGTAACGTTCTTCTATTGAATTTAGATCTATGAAAATTGGCATGCATATGTATTTTCGAAAAATAAATAGGTGTCATACCCATAACTTTTCCCCACTTTAGACAAAATTTTGGAGCCAATGGGNNNGGGGAGTGCAAACATTTCAAGAGACGTCTTCTCAAAAATTGCTTATTGTAGAACAATGACTTGGGTGTCATTGGATGCACAATAAGTTGCTGCATAAATAGCCGGAGGATTACGTTGAATTTCACAATAGTTTAGCTATTATCAAATATCAAATTTTTTTCTTAAAGTCAGCATTTTTTCCATAGAGTTTTTGATGAAACCAAAAATTATTATGAATTAAAAAAATCTTATGTCAGTAGATAGAGCAGCTCTTTGCGCATCTAATGATACCTAAATCATTGCTCTACGGTAAAAACTCTCGGAGAAAATAGATTTTCAAAAATAACCTTGAGCCCGCCATTTTCAACCATTTCCCCCCATTATCTTCGTAATTATGGCAAAAATGGAAAAAAGTTATAAAGACCACCCCTACTTATTTCTAAAAATACATTTGCTTGTCAATTTTCATAGATCTAGATTCTTTAGAAAGAACGTTAGTCATTTTGTAGAAATTACTTAATATTTCCAAATTTGTAATTATTTACAACAAAATTTCCAAAGTAACTCAAAATAATTGTGAATATCTACGTGATTCTCCGACTCTTTATGCAGCAACTTATTGTGCATCCGATGACACCTAAATCATTGCTCTACAATAAGTGGTTTTTGAAAAGATGTCTCTTGAAAAGTACACACTTTTCCCTACTCTTTCCCCCATTTTCTCCAAAATTATGTCGAGAGTGGGAAAAGTTGAAGAGACGACCCTGATTTATTTCCAAAAATACAGACGTAAGCCAATTTTCATTGACATAGGTACAATACAACAGACGCTACAGCCATTTTCTTGATTTTGGGTAGACGTCTCCCTTAAATGTATTTCTTTACCTTAGGTCAGGGGTCGGCAAAATTTTTAACCGTCGACCCATTCCTAGGACATTTGTACTTACACCAACCCCCTCCATGCACACACACACATACAAATAGGTGAAAATAATATAATAAACCATTATTAACATTTTTCATAAACCAAAAATAAATAGAAATATTATGAAATGTCGACCCCCAGAGGTCGATATCAACCACTTTGCCAGCCCCTGCCTTAGGTGCTGTAAATTCATAGTAAGATTTTGTATAAGGGGATGGGTTTTCTTGATCAGGAAAGCAGTTATTCAGTTTAAATCATTCAGTGTGAGGTAGTTTTCAAGTGTAGCTCATCTGTTGACTTCTCAGTATATTGAGTTAAATCTAAGGCAATCTCTACCTCTAAATCATTCGTGTTTTGTTCATGTGTAAAAAGTTCTGTTGAAAGCACCCAGATAAACAACAATTAAATTTAATGTTTTCCAACACATTCCCTGCATATTGGGCCATATGTGTACCATTCTATAAATTGCTCATTCACTTACTGGTATAAATGAATGACATTTCATCTATTTTGCGCTCTTTTAAAAAAATAAATGTTATCATACAAGGTGAAATGTTACTGTACAATTGTATTTTCATGTTTCTTGTGAAGGGCAAAATGTAGTCCAGCTGTAAAATCTATTTCCCAATTCTGCTACTTACAACCTCACTAAAGCAACCTTCATCAACTGCAGAAACGCGGTGAACGTGTTAATTTTTATTTGCATTCCTGCATTTGGTGGTAAAAACATTAGAAATATTAATATCTACTAAAATTAATCTTCTATGTCTTTTCAGTTTATGGTTTTATTTGAAGTGTTTGGCAGAATAAATTTTTTATTCAGTTAATTATATTCTATTCTTGCTACTTGGTTACATGGATATTGATGAATGTTGAGTAAGTGAGAAGGGTTCTTAAAAAATTGAAGCTCTATTTTAATTATTTTTCCTAATATCTTGAAAAATAATTGCAGTTTGATTGTTCCTCTCTTTTACTTCCTGAAACGGGCAAATCTATGTATAATTAATCACACCCTGTTGGTACAATTCATGATCATGGTCATTCAACATTGTAGCTTACCATGAATTTCTTGGCAGGTTGTTTTAGAACTCATCGAGTTGCGTGAGCTGGGAGCTGCCAAATCAGTTCTCCGTAACACTGACCCAATGATCATGCTGAAGCAGGCTGTGCCTGAAAGGTGAGTGCTTCATTTCTTGGTTGCATAGTTTTCCTTGAATATCACACCGAATATCACACCAAATGAAATGAAACCCTATATTCTAAATGCACAATTGTTGTGGTTTTTGCTTAGATTGTTTGGCTGGTGGAAGTATGGACTAATCCTATTGCAAAAGAATAGCTTAGCTAAGTCATGAAATTTGATGAAATTTTTCATGTAGATGAACAACACGGTAGAAGAAACATGGTAGGGTCATACAAGTCTTTTTTTCGTCGTCTGGGTGGGTTTGCTGACGTCACGGCAACGAACCAATGGCGGTGCTCAAATTGCTTTTCGTAGCACTGCTACCCCTAAATCAGTCTCTATTATTGGCCCATAGTCACGGCGCTTTGGTGACGTCATAAATTTTGTTTCAAATAAAGCCTTTCTATTGGCTAGCCGAACAAGAAGAAGTGAATTTTTCCCCATAGAAATGACCCTACCTTGTTTCCTCTACCGTAATGAACAACGAGGCAAAGAGTAAAAATAGTACTTTTCTTGTTTGTTTGTTGGATGGTTGTCTGTTCATCAGAATGATAAGCTTTTTTGCTCCA
>JACJUY010010496.1:9476-24547 GCA_014220935.1 Platorchestia sp. MABIK
AGTTCTGCATCGGCGTAGAGTTCTGCATCGGCGTAGAGTTCTGCATCGGCGTAGAGTTCTGCATCGGCGTAGAGTTCTGCATCGGCGTAGAGTTCTGCATCGGCGAAGATTGCTGCATCGGGCATCGGCGTGAATTTCTGCATTGGACATAGACGGGGATTTCTGTATCGGGCATCGGCGTAAATTTCTGTATCGGGGTGTATTTCTGTGTAGGGTATCGGCGTAAATTTTTGCGTTAGGCATCGGCGTAGATTTCTGCATCGGGCATCGGCGTGAATTTCGGCATTGACGTGAATTTCTGCATCCAGCAATGACGTGGATTTCTGTATCCGGCATCGGCGCAAATGAACGTGACATCTATCAGGATCACTATAGAATTTTACGACTAAGTTCTCTGAGCATCTTCACACGTTCAGGTATGTGGGCATTTTTTGTAGGCCCATCTGACCCATTGCCGTGGGCTTGATACTTTTTTTGTTACAGGCCTAAATTTAGTGGCGGGATTTTGTCTCCATTGGCTTAGATTTAAGCTTAGATTTCGTCTCTATAGGCCTAGTTTTAATGGTGTGATTTTGTCTATAGGCTTATATTCAAGCCTAAATTTTGTCTCATAGACCTATATAGCGGCGTGATTTTTTTCTCCATTACCCTTGATTTAGGCCTAAATTTTGTCACTATAGGCTTAGATTTAGGTTCGTTTTGTCCCAAAATCCACTGCGCTTCAATGGACGTGAATATTTTCCATTTTTTCGGATTCCATTAAATACGCACTTTGCGTATTTTAGATTCCATTAAACATTAGCATGGCGTATTTTTCTGACAAGTTGTGACATTTGATTGACACATATATTCACGAATGTAAAGTACAATGTAAAGTGCTTGTGCACTTGACATTGGGTCTTACAGCAGGCTTGAAAATATTAGAATTATGATAGGCCTCATGTTCGTAGCTGATTTATTTTATACGTGGGCTTTTAGTATTGGTAGGCCTACAGTTTTTTTGTCTTCATAGGCCTACAGTTTTTTGTCATCATAGACCTACAGTTTTTTGTCATCATAGGCCTACAGTTTTTGTCTATATAGGCCTACAGTTTTTGTCTATATAGACCTACAGTTTTTTGTCTATATAGGCCTACGGTTTCTTATCTATATATGCCTACAGTTTTCTGTCTACATAGGCCTACAGTTTTCTGTTTAAATAGGCCTACAGTTTTTTGTCTACATATATAGGCCTACTGTTTGCCCCTCTGTGGCGCGTGACAGTTGTGTGGCAAGTGTGGCGTGTGGCAGAATATTTATTTTAGATTTATTAGAAGAAGTACATTTGTTTATGAACATGCACTGTATATGTAGAGTGATATTAAAGTTTGAGATGCACTGAAGAATAATGGTGTTCTTCATGCCTTCGTTCTGAAGAGAATTCTTTACAAATCTAAGCTCACCGACGTCGACTGAAGACAAAAAAAGAACATTGGTTTTTTTTTGGTGAAATGGCTAAAAGTGAAAGTTTAATGGAATTATTAAATGAAAACAAGTGAAATAAAGTTTAATATCATTAGACTTTTTTAATGATATTAAAACTAATTGTTTTCTGATTGATTGATAAAAAGAAAGTTTTAGCCTCCCTTTACCACGACTAAGATATTCAAAGAGAAAGGAGGAAGGCACCATTTAGTATGGAGTTAAAGGAACGCGGAATCTATGCATAAGGTGCACAGAAACAGTAAGCTAAGAAAGAAGTTCATGAAACAAGACAAAAGTTGAAGAAGAAAGCAATAGGTGCTGAAAAACAGGACAGCAGTCAACCGGAAAAAGATGGTCCGTAACAAAACAAAAAACCTATTCTATTTCTACACAAGGAAGGCCTACCTCACCCTCAGCTCGGGACCTCACATAATCCCCCTGAGGGGACTAATCTCTTTCTATATACTTGTTTACGCTAAAACTTTACGTTGGGTAGACTACTCGTGAACAGCAAGCAAAATATGTATGCAAATGGTGAAATAAGTACTTGACGATTGAAGTTAGCAATTGATAACAAAGATTTCTTGATTGGTATATACCAATTTACTTGCCCGCTCAAGAAATCTTTGTTATCAATTCTAAATTCAAGTCCTCAAGTACTTATTTCACCAGTTACATACATATTTTGCTTGCTGTTCACGAGTAGTCCACCCAATGTAAAGTTTTAGTGTTGACAAGTATATAGAAAGAGATTAATAAATAAATACCTGAAGGTAAATGAAATTATGAATATAATGAATATTTGAAGGTAAATGAAATTATGAATATAATGAATATTTGAAGGTAAATGAAATTATGAATATAATGAATATTTGAAGGTAAATGAAATTATGAATATAATGAATATTTGAAGGTAAATGAAATTATGAATATTATGAATATTTGAAGGTAAATGAAATCATGAATATAATAAAAATATGAAGGTAAATGAAATTATGAATATAATGAATATTTGAAGGCAAATGAAATTACAAATAAAAGCATAGGGGTTCAAAGAAAAAATATCGTTTTACAAACAATGTTTTTATTCAAATATTTTCAGGTAAGAATTTAAGTTTATTTGTGCATTTGATCATGTATTAACCTGCACGTACCAACATGTGTGATTATACATGCTGTATGGATGTATGTACGTTGTCGTCGTATATAAATATATATATAATTGTTGCCCTCACACATGATTTGTTTAATTACCTTTGAACTACAGTATTATAGTTGTTGATATTGTTATAGACTATTATAGTTGTTGATATTGTAATACTACATACATTAATACATTTGTATACACTTCAATTAAGTAATATCGCACACATTGATACAATTATACACGATTAAATTGATAAATATTATATACATTAATACAATTATACACAATTAATTAATTAACATTATATACATTAATACAATTATACACAATTAATTAATTAACATTATATACATTAATACAATTATACACAATTAAATTAATCAACATTATATACATTAATACAATTATACACAATTAATTAATTAACATTATATACATTAATATACATCATACAATAAAAAAATTGTGTCAGTTTGATTATAATTCAGAATTAGATCACAATGATTTTCAACGGACGGATAAATATATATAAATGTTCACATAACCGCACATATTGTTTATTGTTTTGTTTTATATTCAGGTAATTGATGATTAACCTTTGGCTTTTATTGGAAGTAGCGCCCCCGGGGGAAGATGTGAGGTCCCGAGCTGAGGGTGAGGTAGGCCTTCCTTGTGTAGAAATAGAATAGGTTTTTTGTTTTGTTACGGACCATCTTTTTCCGGTTGACTGCTGTCCTGTTTTTCAGCACCTATTGCTTTCTTCTTCTACTTTTGTCTTGTTTCATGAACTTCCTTCCTGACTTGCTGGGGGGACACCGCGTGCATAGATTCCCCGTTCCTTCCTGACTTGCTGGGGGGACACCGCGTGCATAGATTCCCCGTTCCTTCCTGACTTGCTGGGGGGACACCGCGTGCATAGATTCCCTGATCCCTCAACTCCATACTAAATGGACCTTTTTCTTTTCCTTTCTTTGGCTGTAGCTAGAGAAACTCAGACTAACTTGAAACAAAACTAAGTATTATCACCATTTCACATGAACATTTCTTAACATTGATTCTTAAAGAACATTACCCAGAAAAAAAATGTCCTTTTTTTTCGTTCAGTCCATCACAAACCTCAGCTTTTGATACCGGATGATTTTCTTGTCTGTAAAAATGTGCATCTTTTAGGGTGACTATCTTGGATGACTATCGGGCTCGTGAAAGCTTTTATTATTTATAGAAAATGTGCGTGAAATGGCATACTAGTTTCTGATAGAAATGTGTCACGAAACTTTTGTCGTGCGTCTGGCACACGCCTGTCACGAACGGCTGATGGGCGCATGCCGCGTGGCAGTGCATCCAGAAAACGCTTTTAAAATAGAGTGCTTTAAGGTCGATAATTGGACGCTTTGGTGAAAGCAGAGTGGCTGTATCACAGTGCTCTCAAGAACCATTGAAGAAACTTGTAATTTGCGTGAAAGAAAGGGAGGGGGAAGGGGGGAAAGGGAGGGGAGATGGGGGAGATGGGGGAAAGATGGAGAAAAGGGGAAAGGGGGAGAAAAGGGAAAAGGGGGAGAGAAGGGAAAAGGGGGAGAGAAGGGAAAAGGGGGAGAAAAGGGGAAAGGGGGAGAAAAGGGGAAAGGGGGAGAAAAGGGAAAGGGGGAGAAAAGGGGAAAGAAGGAAAGGAAGGGGGGAGAGGGGAAAAGGGGGAAAAGGGGGGAAAGGGGGGAAAGGAGGGAAGGGGAGGGGGGAAAATCGTTGGGAGGTCGACAAGGAATTTTAGAACCTCTCACGAAATTATTTTTATTCAAAAATCGTAGGGGTATCCCCATGTATTTTTCAAAAATATTTTGCAGTAAATATTCAAGTTTCATCAATTTCTATCACACATAGAGCGCTTTTATCGCCTTTTATGGTTGAAATAAGTAGGTTCTTACATGAATGACAAGGATTTAAAAATTTTTTTTCGAAATTATTGTTCCATAAATATTGTTGGGGTACCATCTCATGATATTTTTAGAGAATATTTTAAAAGAGAATACTTTATATTCTCACAAAATAAAAATTCCAGAAATACTCTGATTTCTTCCTAGAAATGTTCAGAGTTGGAAAACACTTCTGAGTTATCCTCAGCTTGATTCGCTCAAGGAAAACCCTTATAAACGAGTTATTTTTATATTTAAATGTTAATAAAAATTAATAAATAAATATTAATACATTATAATTAATAAATTCTTATAAGGCTATCACAGATGCGATAATTCTGTTAGGAAAAGGCAAGTTGAATTTCTTTCGGGTTTTCCTACGGCGAATCAAGCTGAGAATTATTATTATTTAAGAAAGTTTTAGCCGCCCTTAACCACGACAAAAATGTCCCAAGAGAGGAAGGAGGGTGGCACCATTAAGTATAGAGTTGAGGGAACGCGGAATCTACGCACAAGGTGCACAGAAACAGTAAGCTAAGAAAGAAGTTCATGAAACAAGACAAAAGTTGAAGAAGAAAGCAATAGGTGCTGAAAAACAGGACAGCAGTCAACCGAAAAAAGATGGTCCGTAACAAAACCTATTCTATTTCAACAAAAAGGAAGCCTATCTAACCTTTAACTCGGGACCTCACATAGTCCCCCTGGGAGCATCAAGCTGAGAATAACTTTAAGCACCGCTATCCCATTCTCTAAACATCTCTAGCAAGAAATCACAGTATTTTTCCACATTATTACTTAGTGAAATTTTTCGTAAAAATAGAACGATTTTTTTTGCACTTTTTCAGCCAATGTTTCAAAAATCAATAAAACTTTTTGACAACTTCAATACTCTGTTACACATCAGGAAAAACTCCTTTATTTGACCAGAAATTCTTGTATCTTATACAACAGCGGCCTGTGTGATGGTAGCGACATGCAGAGCAAGGTATTAACGAAAATAACCTCTCGGTATTCCGAAAGTTTGGCGCCAAAAACCACCCGGTATTACGCAAATAAAATAGTAAAATACCGGAAAGTAAACGTTACGTTCAAACGGAACATTGGGGACATTTTGTATTTAGTCTTTGATATGTGTTTTTTTCATATGTTAGGGGTATTGCTCAAAGTAATACGCGAAGTATTGGCTGAAATACTGGCATACTGTACATACCATTTCCGGAGCGTTGAGAACCATTTCCAGAGTGTTGAGAACCATTTCCGGAGTGTTGAGAACCATTTCCGGAGTGTTGAGAACCATTTCCGGAGCGTTGAGAACCATTTCCGGAGCNGAGTGTTGAGAACCATTTTCGGAGTGTAGAGAACCATTTTCGGAGTGTTGAGAACAATTTTCGGAGTGTTGAGAACCATTTCCGGAGTGTCGAGAACCATTTTCGCTGTGTTGAGAACCATTTCCAGAGTGTTGAGAACCATTTTCGGAGTGTAGAGAACCATTTTCGGAGTGTTGAGAACAATTTTCGGAGTGTTGAGAACCATTTCCGGAGTGCAGGGAACCATTTCCAGATTGTTGGGACACAACTATTGGATCTATGAGAATTACCCCTCAAGGAGAAATTGTGAGGTCCCGAGCTGAGAGTTAGGCAGGCCTTTTTGTTAAAATAGAAATGTTTTTAGGTTTTGTAACGAACTATCTTTTTTCGGTTGACTGCTGTCCTGTTTTTCAGCACCTATTGCTTTCTTCTTCTACTTTGACCTTGTTTCATAATTTTTTCTGAGCTATTTCTATGCCCCTTTTGCATAGATTCCGCGTTCCTTTAACTGTTTACTAAATGGTGCCTTCCTCTTTCCTCTCTTTGGATCTCCCTTGTGACGGATAGGGAGGCTTAAACTAACTAATTATCTAATCTATCCTTAAGGTTAAAACAACAAGATCACTTTCGCATCTTTTCTATAATTTTCTATGGTTTATATAATTGTTTCCTCCGTGTGTCAAATTAGTGCTTCAAGTTGGAGGTACAAAGTTGGAGGTACTTTGAAGTTGGGGGTACCCCTTCAAGTTGGGGGTACCCCTTCAAGTTGGGGGTACCCCTTCAAGTTGGGGGATACCCCTTCAAGTTGGGGGTACCCCTTCAAGTTGGGGGTACCCCTTCAAGTTGGGGGTACCCCTTCAAGTTGGGGGTACCCCTTCAAGTTGGGGGTACCCCTTCAAGTTGGGGGTACCCCTTCAAGTTGGGGGGTACCCCTTCAAGTTGGGGGATACCCCTTCAAGTTGGGGGATACCCCTTCAAGTTGGGGGTACCCCTTCAAGTTGGGGGTACCCCTTCAGGTTGGAGGTACCCCTTCAAGTTGGGGGTACCCCTTCAGGTTGGAGGTACCCCTTCAAGTTGGGGGATACCCCTTCAAGTTGGGGGATACCCCTTCAAGTTGGGGGATACCCCTTCAAGTTGGGGGATACCCCTTCAAGTTGGGGGGTACCCCTTCAAGTTGGGGGATACCCCTTCAAGTTGGGGGTACCCCTTCAAGTTGGGGGTACCCCTTCAAGTTGGGGGTACCCCTTCAAGTTGGGAGTACCCCTTCAAGTTGGGGGTACCCCTTCAAGTTGGGGGTACCCCTTCAAGTTGGGGGTACCCCTTCAAGTTGGGGGTACCCCTTCAAGTTGGGGTAAATAAAATAATAAAATTAGTGGTACTTGCACCAGAGACTTGATCAAGAATGATATGTAGAAATATTGATAATTGGGTCACGAAGATTTTGCCACCATTCAGTATTTTTACTTAAAGGAATAATAAAAAGATTTTCTTACAAGGAACCTTTATTGCAAATGTCAGCAGAAGCGAAGGAAGAAAAAGCATAGCTTATCTAATTACTGGATAAACCTTATCTATAAAGCAGTAATACTAGCAGGACCAGTGTACAACTTGGCTTCTATGGAGTTATATTTATTTATCCATTAGATAATCAAATATCATCTTTTATTATTTATCCCTTAGATAATCAAATATTATCTTTTAAAAAAAAAATTTCTTTTAGAAGCGATACCAAGTCACCAGTTGAATTTTTTTCGTTGAATTTTGGATTTCATCTACTTGACTCAAAATGAGTTCAGCTATTGATGTTTAATCATGTTCATTTATATATTTATTCCATAAGGATAGTCGTTATTTTTGAAACATTACCTTAAAAATTAAAATGATCCATGAATAATAATAATGCAAGTCTTCGTGTGATAGCCTGCAGTCAATTTATTGAAAATATAAAGGTGTAATATGAAATAGTTAATAAAAAGTTAAGCGCATAGAATAAATATAAAGATACATAAATACTATTCATCTTCTCAACTTTCAAAATCTGAATAAATAAACTGAGTAAAAATCAAAGATAAATAATTTTTATCACCTCCACAAAAAAAAAAAAATAATGTAGTTAAGCACAAACATGTGGTAGTTAAATCTGGTAACCCAAAAATTTTAAACCTCAATCCAAAAATGTACAATTTTTTGCTTTTTTTGAAATTCTTCCGAAATGTTAATTCAGAAAAAAGAAATGTTTGCTTTTAACGAAAAATTTAAATATTTAAATTAAGACGTTACGTAATGAAATAATACACATGTGTACAAACTATCGCACATTTCTTTCTGAACGAATTAGCGAATTAAAACATTATTTAATAATAATATTAAATAATAATATTAATAATTTAATAATAATGATCTTTATGATATTAAAATTGAAATACAGAATATTTGCGTTCCCACTTGTATATGTATGAATAGAGGCTCACAATTCTAATAAATATAATGTACGATAACGAGTTTGCTTATAAAATGAACTCTTTAATTATTTTATTCTACAAGTTTAAAACTAATACGCAGACTCACACGCACACGTACATATTTACGTACACATATGTACGTACATGCGCGCACATGCACACACATAAGTACGTACACACTCAATGAATTTTCGAGACCTCACAAAATCCGATTTTATTAAATGAAGAACTTAAATTAAAATCTAAAACTTACACTTATTCATATAAGTTCATGTTCATACATCCTGGTGGGCTACGTTACTACACACTACGCTCTGCAAAACATGTTCATGATTTTAAATTCTAAATTTTTCGACAGGCCTAAATTCATGAAATTCTTTTCGCGATCCGAAAAGCATTTCTCAAAAATTGAGCAACGTAAAACTTGTAAAAAAACGCAAAAATAAGCAAAGCGAACAAAAGAAGCAGCAAATGAAGCGATAAAAAGAAAAGGAGGAGAAAGGGAATGTGGTGAAGAAAGAAGGCGAAAGCGCAACCAAACTGCGGGGATTTCTGAATAATGGCGACTTAATTAAATAATGTATCATTTTTCTATTCCATAATTCTGCACCTACTTTGTTAATTTATTCTTCGACTTTCTAATTCTTATTATAATTATAATAACCTTTATTACTATAACCTTTATTAAAGGTTATTATTATAACCTTTATTATTATTATAACCTTTTTCATTGTTCCAAATCTTCAACTTTCAAGTTCTCATGAAAAGTATTTATGAAAATAGAAACTAATTTATGCACATAGCGGAAAGTGTCAGACATGTTTAGTTAGTAGTTTTCTTACATGAAAAGGCACATCTTGAAGACACATATATTGAAATAGGCATATATATCGCATTAGACATATATGTTGCATTAGACATGTGTATATATATATATTGCACTAGGTGTTTACGCATATAACTTCAATACTACATTTACTGGTCCGATGATATGTTGAAATTTTCTACCTCAAATCTTTTAAAATTTACCGAAATAACTATGTGATCTCGTAAACATTCTAATTAAACTTAATTGGTTTAATTAATTTCAATTCTTATAAGTTATTAATCATGTTATTTTCAACGGATGATAATTTTATTTTTAATCATTCATTTTTCTACGCAGCGCTAAGGAAAAATCTTAAGAAAAGAGTATTTTATTATCTACTAACTTAATGATTTAAAATTGGTTTTCATAATGAAAGTGGGCCCGAATTGCTCAGTTCAGAACCGCCGCTTTCCAAGCATTTAGAAAATTTTACATAAAATCACGCTCGTAAAAACTACTCCCGGCTCCAGCATTGCTCAATTTTCCAAATTTATTCAATAAATAAACTTTCATTTCTATTATTTTTCATAAACAAACTTTTCTGACCTAGTCTAGCTTAGAAGTCTCCCAAAGAATTTATCACTTCATTTAAATGAATTTAGGAAAAGATGTCATCCCACATATCACAGTAAAAACTTCCCCAATTTTATTGAATTCAAAACACATAACTTCAAAACTGTAAAGGAAAAATAGGGTAATTTCAATTTCCACTACCCTAAAACGCTGAAGAAATAGGGAAATTTCAAGTTTAATTACCCTAAACCACTATGAGGAAATAAGGTAATTTCAAGCCACATTACCCTGAAACACTATGGGAAACAGGGTAATTTCAAGCTACATTACCCTAAACCATCATGGGAAACAGGGTAATTTCAAGCTACATCACCCTAAACCACTATGGGAAATAGGGTAATTTTAAGCTACATTACCCTAAACCATCATGGGAAACAGGGTAATTTCAAGCTACATGACCCTAAGCCACTATGTGGAATAGGGTAATTTCAAACTACATTACCCTAAACCACTATGAGAAACAGGGTAATTTCAAGCTACATTACCCTAAAACACTAGAAAAACTCCCCTGACTGGGTACACTTAAATTTTCATTCACCACATCCCTTGGAAAATCACTCCCCATCTCGTGACTTGAATTCCAACTCCCCAGGGAAATCGATATTCCCCAGGCCGTGGGGAAATCGATATTCCCCAGGCCGTGGGGAAATCGATATTCCCCAGGCACGGGGGACCGACTTCCCCACACGGATGGGGAATTATGTGGTGACCTTGAAGGGGCTGCCGGGGATGTGATCGTCTCCCCACTTGACGATGAGGCAGTGCTCCCCACGCTCCTTGATCACGTAGCTCACCTGGGGAATGTCGTGGAGATTAGCCATCATTAATTGGAATTAATATATATTTATAAGGATGTTAGGCATCATTAATTAGAATTAATGTATTTTTATATGGATGGTGTGGAGATTAGCCATCATTAATTAGAATTTATATATATTTATAGGGATGGTGGGGATGTGGGGATTAGACATCATTGTATAGATTAGATCATTAGCGAGTTTAAGCCTCCCTATCCGCAACAAATGCGATCCAAAGAGAGGAAGGAAGAAGGCACCATTTAGTATAGAGTTAAGGGAACGTGGAATCTATGCAGAAAGGGCATAGAAACAGTGAGAAGAGAAGGAAGTTCATGAAACAAGACAAAAGTTGAAGAAGAAAGCAATAGGTGCTGAAAAACAGGACAGCAGTCAACCGAACAAAAGAGGGTCCTTAACATAACAAAAACATTTTATTTCAACAAAAGAAGGCCTACCTAACTCTCAGCTTGGGCCCTCACATTTTCTCCCTGGGAGCGCATCGTTGTATAGAATTAAAATTTATTGAAGGATATGGACTTGGGATTAGATATTCAATCTAATTGAAATATATCTATGGAGACGGGGTTGGGATTCGATATTATTGAATAACATCGAGATCTATTTACGTGAATGCCTTGGGGATTAGGCATCATTGTATAGAATTAATATACCTATATCTACGGGGAAGGGGTTGGGATTAGATATTATGGAATAAAATTGAGATATATTTTTGGGATGACGTACGAATTAGGTTTGATTAAATAGAATTAAATTATACCTATAGGAATTAGATGGGAATTAAAAAATGAACTGAATTTATATGTATCTATAGGGATACCATAGGGATTGGATATAATTGAATACAATTAAAATGTATCTATGGGAATGACTTGGGGATTAGCCCTCGTTAAATAGAACTGAAATACATTCATTTTAAATTTAGGAAGAAGTTAAAATGGCGGTCTAAAAAATTTTAGGTAGGGTTAAAAAGGTAAATAAATGCTCCTAAGTAATCAGTATTTATCACATAGTGTCAAAATTGCTGTTGAAAAGAGACCAATATTTGAAGAAACGCCACTGAAAATAGAAAACATGTTATGTTCCATAAACCAAACATAAAACATAACTTGCATGAAAAAATTTAAAAAGGAAATGGAGGAAAAGGCGAAAAAAGCGGAAAAGCGAAAACGGTGAAAAAATTTGGTTTGATCATTCATATAATGAAAACACCCCAAAAAAATGAGTTAGAAATATGTGATGGATAAAATAAGATATATAAAAAGAATCCATCAGAAAACGAATTAGAAATACATAGCATTTAAAAATGAGTGAGAATGTTAGCAAAAGCAAAAAAAATACTTTGTGGTAGGTTGACAAAAATGTATACGTGTGGAGTTTTAGTGAAAATTTTCTTACTAAACGGTACTTACAAGTTAAAATGTATAGCATTTGTGAAAAGAAAATGAAAAAATTATGTTACGGAAATGTAGAAAATGAAAACAAAATTAGGAGTTTCCACAAAAGTTCATGCATGGGCTTAAGGCCCTAAGTTCAATTTTTAGCTACAATCACCATTCTTCAAAAATTCCATTTTGTTTTCAATTCTATGGAAAATTGTAGGAGTTGGACGTTAAAAAACGGTTCCCACAAGCCATATATTATATAGTAGTTAATGTGGTAAAATTATAAATATTATATAAAATGTAGCTTCAAAGAATAGCTACCCCGAACGGTCAATAAGGATAAAAAATGAAAAATGTAGTCTCCCATACTGTGAGCGATGCGCTCTGGTTTATGTATTGAACGAAACTACTTGAAAACTGGACGAAATTCGGTGAAAATTTAATAAAAATTCGCAGAAGCTGAGTAAAATTTCGTGTAAGATGAGCAAAATTTCATAAAAGTTGAGCAAAATATCATAGAAGTTGAGCGAAATTTCATAAAAGTTGAGCGAAATTTCATAAAAGTTGAGCGAAATTTCATAAAAGTTGAGCGAAATTTCATAAAAGTTGAGCGAAATTTCAAAATTGTCAAACGATATTTCGTAAAAGTTGAACGAAATGGTGTGTAAGTTGAGTGAGACTTATCCGATGACAAATAACAGTTTTAAAACTGTTTTTTGTAAAATTTAATAATGGATATATTCAAAGTATCGTATGAAAATGTGTAGTAACTCGGACCAAAATTCAAATAGTAGGTATCAATTAGGCTAACTAAATACAGTGCGGCATTTGCTACGAATGATAAATAAATACAAGTTCCACATAAGTATCTTATTTAACATTCAAAAGGCATTTTTTAAGTAAATGTTTACATAGAAACGTGCCAAACATAAACATAGACAAACTTAAGTAACGCATTCGATGTAATTTAAAAGTGTACGGCACCCTTTGATGTCTCACCAAGTCAAACCGTAAGTTTCCAAACGTTTTTTTTCAAAAAATTCAAACTAAGGCAACCGATTTATGTAAAGTGCAAAGGGGAAATTGAACGGGATTCGCGGGACTTGGGTCATCTTCAAAAAGGGGAAAAATTAAAACCATTTAGGATTTTGTAAGGGGGTCAAAAATTGGGAGACCCTAAAGGGGGAATATCAGAAACCATTTGGGATTTTGCGAAGTGTCCAAGAATAGGGGACCTCCATAACTAGAAAACGAAAATTCGGGATCTCGAACAAGTGACTAAAAAATTTGGGGAGGCTAAAAAGGAAAAAATCAAAACCGTTCGGGATCTCGAAAAACTGGGGTGCCTTTAGAGTGGACGCATGAAACCATTCGGGATCTAGACAAGGAGGCCAAAAATTGGGACGCGCTAAACGTGGAAATTTAAAATTAGGGATTTCACAAAGCGACGAAGAATAGGGGGACCTCATCATGGGAGAGTTAGAAAGTCGGGACCGCAACAAGGGGACAGACTTTAAAACCAAGTGCAAAAATGGAAAATTTTTGCATCCCTTGGTGTTATAATAAAGCAACGGATGTTTGACGTGCCTTTAAAGGGAGACTCGGAACGCCAAACTTGTAATAATAAACGAACATTTCTATGTACCCGAAACATGTCGTCGGGCTGCACCAGGGCGCTAGCAGGCTGGCCGACGCTCGTAGATGGTACGTGTGTGTTTGAGGAGATAATTTTGTTCCGTTTCTATTTGTTTTGTATATGTAAGGGTATATGGAAATTCTGCACGTTTTTTGTTTTGTATCTGTGAGGGTATATGGAAATTCTGCACGTTTTTTGTTTTGTGTATGTAAGGGTATGTGGAAATTAATTGTGTACGTTTTTTATTTGTTTTGTACATGTAAGGGTTTGTGGAAATTAATAGTGTACGTTTTTTATTTGTTTTGTACATGCAAGGTTATGTGGAAATTATGTACGTTTTTGTTTTGTGTATGAAAGGGTATATGTAAATTAATTGTGTACGTTTTTTATTTGTTTTGTATATGAAAAAGTATGTGGAAATCGATTGTGTAAGTTTTGCTTTTCCTTTGTGCAAGTGCATGCGGAAATTAATTTTAACAGTTTTTTATTTGTTGTTGGTTAGTATGTTGAAATTGATTTTATACGTTTTCTTTTTCCTTTGCATACGTGGAAATTGATTTCGAATGTTTCTTCTTTCATTTCCTTCCTTAAAAAATTAAGAGATTAGGTTGTTCTTATGCATCTTTCGTCGGCAAGTTGCGGCATTACCAATAATTAGAAGTAACCCAATAATTAACTATCACTCCTTGTAGCTTTACTTATCATTTTTTACAATAAAAACGAGAAAAACAGTATCAATTTTTCCCAATAATTGACAATGAACACCGACTACCAATGTTTTCCCTCAAATTTCCGTATAATTTTGATTACTGGTGGAATTCTTCATATCGTATATTGAGAAAAAGGAGTGTTTACATTAGGTAAAGCATTTAAATTTGATTATGATTGTGATTAATATTAAGATTATTAATATAATTGTGATTGTAAAAACAAGGGCAATTATGACATTGAAATAAATGGAACTTGAGAAGATTAAGACTAAAGCCAAATTTGTGACAAAAAAAAAAAAAATTCTCTCAATTTATAAATTCTACTTTTGCTAATTTTATTAATCAATCATTTCGTGCGCGTATTAATAATAAATGAAAGCTTATCATTGATATTTTTCCATATATATCACACTTGTTCACAAAATTGGTTCACCATGCGCTAAATTTTCCCAATTTGGGGTACATTTTATGTACTAGTACACCGCTTTAGGGTAACTTTTTGCACTCGCCAACAAATAAACTGTTTCACGCGTTAATTCTAACCGTATTACCGCGTCATTATTACCACTTTCACCTGTTTTCATCACTTTCACCTGTTTTTACCACTTTCACCTGTTTTACCACTTTCACCTATTTTTACCACTTTCCCCTGTTTTCATCACTTTCACCTGTTTTTACCACTTTCACCTGTTTTACCACTTTCACCTGTTTTTACCACTTTCACCTGTTTTTACCACTTTCACCTGTTTTTACCACTTTCACCTGTTTTTACCACTTTCACCTATTTTTACCACTTT
>JACJUY010010497.1:6547-28825 GCA_014220935.1 Platorchestia sp. MABIK
TAGAGATTCTGAAATTTACGGATAAGAATGAGATAGAAATTTAGGTAGAGATTCTGAACATAGAGATTAGACGCCATTGTGCTCAACTTGTGGCGATTTGGAGCGCCATTGCGAGGCCATCCTGGACCCCGCAGCGCTGGCGGCCGTTTAGCCTGCAATTTGATCAACTGGAATACAAGGAGCAGTTGGCGGCGCGGCTGCGAGAAGAATGGCCTCAATTATGGATATTGCCAGCTTTACACGCTTGTGATGGTGCCCAGATGATCACGTCCCTGCCTGGATAGCCACTTCTGAAGTTTGCCAAACTCGTGTCGTGGCGAACGTACGTAACGATATGAGCTTGCGGTTGCCTCTTTTGTGCATATGGGTGCTGCTTTTATCGGAAACTGCGTCGTTAAGCCCGGGGTTTAAGGCCGTAATTGACCGTATTTCAATGCTGTACTGGTAAACCCGCATTTTATGAGATTTTATGGTCATTTTAATCTAAACACTTCAGGGTGTAGTAGCGTTCTTTTGATATTATAAGGCATTGCAGAGGGCAATTCAGACTTTAAAATATCAGACTCAAGCAAAAAGCAAATCTTTATATGGAGAGTAATTACACTACAGAACCATGTTATTACGTGCATATCCACAAACTTTCTTATTCAGAATTAATAAACTAAAATAAACTACGATCTATTCAAAACAGCAACAGACGTGAGCCACGAGCAATTATGACTCACCTATTCTTACAGTGCGATGGCTGTATGCCTCCCTCTTGTAAATTAGCAAACACTCAAAATATGGGGTCTGTTTTCTAAATTTAGAAATATGCATTCTAAAAATAAATGAAGTAATTTAATTCTAAAAATCTTGAGTCTGCATTCTAGAGCTGAAAATCAAACTCTATAAATTGGCAGTCTGTTCTTTAGACCTAGAAATCTATCTCTAGCAATCTTATATCTACATTCTAAATCTAGAAATTTAAGCCTAGCAATCTTGTGTCTGCATTCAAATCTAGGAATCTAATTCTAAAAATACAGGTCTCCTATCAAAATTTTGAATATTTCTTTCTTAATTCTGTTAGCTCATGCCCCTCACGTTATTTATGTATATGATGATTAAAATACAAGTTAGTTTAAGCCTCCTCAACCAAAACAGAGGTTTTGCTAAGGAAAATGGAGGGAGGCATCCTCAAGGTAAAATTTAGGCAACGGGAAACATATGCACAAGGTGTGTTTCCACACCCTGCATTCAGCAACTGCATGATTAAAAAACGTTTATAAGATTAACAAAATAGTTGACGATAAAAGTAACATGCTAGGTTATTATCTGCTTCTTGTCATTTAAAAAGACTGCAGTGAACCGAAGGATAATGTTCCTTAACGAAAATCACTATTTTATTTCAACGAGAGAAAGGCCTACCACACCCCAGCTTACATAGGTTTGATAATTGATTGATTGTAAATTAGTCTTAGCCTCCCTTTACCCCAACGAAGATGTTCAAAGAGAGGAAGGATGAAGGCACCATTTAGGATGGAGTTAGGAGAAGGTGGAATCTATGCAGAAAGGGTGTGTTCCCGTCAAGGATCCCATGCGCATGGAAACAGTAAGATAAGAAGTAAGGTTATGAAACAAGATATAAGTTGAAGAAGAAATTCAGAGATCCTGAAAAGCAGGACAGCAGTGAACCGAAAAAGATGGTCCTTAACAAAACAAAAAACACTTTATTTCTACAAAAAGAAGGCCTACATGGCTCTTCGCTCAGGATCTCGCATTTTCCCCATCTGAGTGTTAAAAATGAAAACCAACGTGGCAAAGAATATCATGATGAAAAATAAACGTTTCGGATTTCAAAAATCCATCTTCTGGGCTCTGAAATACAATAAATCGAAGAGTTAACAAATTCAAAACTTTAAATCATCTGAATAATAAGTCTATTTCATTTGATTTCATTACAGAGTCAATTTCATTTGAAAAATTTATATTCATTCCAAAACGCCTCGGTCCTAAAACTGAAATTATCATTCATGTTGAATATTCCATTCCCACAAGCGAGCCTCAAACGGGAAAACTCGACAACAAGAAACAAGGTTTCAAAGCGATGCCTTTCATTGTGGAATATTTTAATTCACTAATAAAAATTCTCCTTAAATGAAATTAAGTATCTAAACCCTCCACTATATTATGCATCACCGACATATTAGTGTTTCGTTATCCGCTTTTGAAAGACGCTACAAGTTCTAGCCTATAGCCTTCCGATCCTTACCTGCGTACAGGAACTGTTCTGTTTAGCTGAGCGGGGGTATTTGTGCGTTTAATCCCGCGGCTCATTACACAGTAATTAAGCGGGAGAATATTGAGGTCACAGCTAAATATTAAAGAGAAACAGAAGGATATTCACGTCAGCATACACTAAATTTGCATTGACCTGCTTGCAATAAAATTGGAGAAATGTTCCAAATGCCGTCATAGTCGGTTTTTGAACTTGAACTGCGCTTTCTGAAGGAACTAGGGTTGAAATTACTTCATAATTTGTGCTATCCTCGCAAATACGCATAAGAATAAATCGATAATAGCGATGCTGCCACACAGCGCACATCTGCGACGATGCGTGTAAATTTAATAGGAATGGGACGATATTAACGCAACAACTGGAGCGGTACGTAAATGAAAACATACTCCAAGAAAATTAGGAATAAATAAAATATGTTCGAAAACAGGCAAGATGCTTAGAAACATACGTTAAATATTTTGAGAAACATGTTTGAAGCTTGGAAACATGTGCAAGATAGGAGGGGAAATGTGCGAGATACGAAGGGAAATGAAAGAGATCCGAAGGGAAATGAGCGAGATACGATAGGAAATGAGCGAGATACGAAGGGAAATGAGCGAGATACGAAGGAAAATGAGCGAGATACGAAGGAAAATGAGCGAGATACGAAGGAAAATGAGCGAGATACGAAGGAAAATGAGCGAGANCGAAGGGAAATGAGCGAGATACGAAGGGAAATGTGCGAGATATGAAGGGAAATGAAAGAGATACGAAGGGAAATGAGCGAGATACGAAGGGAAATGAGCGAGATACGAAGGGAAATGAGCGAGATACGAAGGGAAATGAGCGAGATACGTAGGAAAATGAGCGAGATCCGAAGGGAAATGAGCGAGAGAAAAGGAAAGAAACACAGGAGCAATAATTTACAAGATAACAAAGGCAATGTGCAATAAAAGAGCAAAAAATGGGCACGATAAAAGCAAAAATATACAAGATATGAGAGAAAATGCACAAGATATGAGAGAAAATGCACAAGATATGAGAGAAAATGCACAAAATATGAGAGAAAATGCACAAAATATGAGAGAAAACGCACAAAATATGAGAGAAAATGTACAAGATATGAGAGAAAATGCACAAAATATGAGAGAAAATGCACAAAATATGAGAGAAAATGCACAAGATGTGAGAGAAAACGCACAAGATGTGAGAGAAAACGCACAAAATATGAAAGAAAACGCACAAAATATGAGAAAACGCACAAAATATGAGAGAAAACGCACAAGTTGTGAAGGAAAATGCGAAAAAAAGTTCAGAAAATGCGTAAAACTATTGAGAAAATACTCAAAACAATTGAGAAAATGCTTTAAACAGTTGAGAAAATGCTTAAAACAGTTGAGAAAATGCATAAAATAGTCGAGAAAATGCTTAAAACAGTCGAGAAAATGCTTAAAACAGTTGAGAAAATGCTTAAAACAGTCGAGAAAATGCTTAAAACAGTTGAGAAAATGCTTAGAACAGTCGAGAAAACGCTTAAAACAGTTGAGAAAATGCTTAAAACAGTCGAGAAAATGCTTAAAACAGTGGAGAAAATGCTTAAAACAGTCGAGAAAATGCTTAAAACAGTCGAGAAAATGCTTAAAATAGTCGAGAAAATGCGTAAAAGAGTTGAGAAAATGCGTGAAAGAGTTGAAAAAAATCTTATAAAGTTGAGAAAAGGTGTAAAATAGTCGAGACAGAGTGTGTAAAACAGTTGAGAAAGTACGTAAAATAGTTGGTTATGTGCGTAACATAATTGGGTATTTGCGTAACATGATTGGGGAAGTGCGTAACATGATTGGGGAAGTGCGTAACATGATTGGGGAAGTGCGTCACATGATTGGGGAAGTGCGTAACATGATTGGGGAAGTGCGTAACATGATTGGGGAAGTGCGTAACATGATTGGGGAAGTGCGTAACATGATTGGGGAAGTGCGTAACATGATTGGGGAAGTGCGTAACATGATTGGGGAAGTGCTTAACATGATTGGAGAATATACGAGGAACTGCGGCAAATGTATGGGAAGTGCATGAAACGTTTGGGAGAGCGCGTGAAATATATAAGAAAGTGCGTCAAAAATATGAGAAAGAGCGTCAAATGTATGAGGAAGTGCGTGAAAAAAATGGGGAAGCACGTAAAATGTAAGGACACAAGCATAAAATAGTTGAAAGTTATTCAATTTATTTCAAGTGACATTTAAAATACTTAAAGAACATTTAAAATACTGATAGAAATGCATAACTTCTTGAACTCCAAATGACAACCAGCAAAAGCACGCATATTAAGCCTTGGAGTGCGTCGTGCAGGTCCCGGCCTATGAATAAACAGGTTTAGCGGCAGCAATTATTGTGATGACTGCTATCAGTGCGGTCGATGGGCTTAGAGATGTGCTCCGTAGACACTGTGGTGCCAGGCATCCCGGAAGCCATTTTGATTAACGAACCTAGAGCTCTTGAAAGATAATTAAAGGCAAAATATTGTTCAAATCTCAGACTATACGTGAGATCGTTCTTGTATGATATTATGTTGAGCGAGTTTTGTTTATTAGGTTGAGAGTTTATGAACTGTTGAGTAGTTCTCACTCGCCTCAAAAGAAGGTTACCACACGATTGAAATAGAATTGTAATTTATGCTTCTTGGTTTTTGCAAAATAAAGGGCAACGAAAGCGTCCCAGAATATCAGTTACTGTTAATCTAGGTACTTTCATAATTCTCATAGCCTTTCCTGTGTCTATACTTTAATGGTTGTCACCCCCTACTCATTGCTCAGGGGTGACATGAGGCAAAATTCAACTTTCTACTGTCAAGAAGATCAGAAGCATTTACTACTCTGAATTCAGATCTAATAAAGGGCAACTATTAATTTCTCGCGAGTTGTATTGTACATACTGTAGATCCGACGTGTTCAAATGTCGACATCTTGGCAAATAGTTCTTAAAAACGAAGCTTTATATGGTCCGGGAAAAATTGTGCATTTAATTTGTAGGTTATCAAAAGATAATCAAATGGTCAAGAAACAACTTCAAACGACTCTGCAGCGTGCATTAAATGCACTCTCATTTCTAGAGGTTCCGGAAATCTTATCACTGAATGCGACCGCTAATGTCGATGTAGTTTTGAAGTACCTTTGGGAAATTTGCTAATGTCATTTTAATCGGGTCCCGTAGAGTTTTAATTTAGGAAGTTACCGCTGTCATTAGATCTTCGATACTTGAAGTGTGCACAAAAATTCACGATGAACGTCGAAGTGTGCGAAGTTTTAACATGATTGGAGAATATACGAGGAACTGCGGCAAATGTATGGGAAGTGCATGAAACGTTTGGGAGAGCGCGTAAAATATATAAGAAAGTGCGTCAAAAATATGAGAAAGAGCGTCAAATGTATGAGGAAGTGCGTGAAAAAAATGGGGAAGCACGTAAAATGTAAGGACACAAGCATAAAATAGTTGAAAATTATTCAATTTATTTCAAGTGACATTTAAAATACTTGAATAACATTTAAAATACTGATAGGAATGCATAACTTTTTGAAATCCAAATGACAACCAGCAAAAGCACGCATATTAAGCCATGGAGTGCGGCGTGCAGGTCCCGGCCTATGAATAAACAGGTTTAGCGGCAGCAATTATTGTGATGACTGCTATCAGTGCGGTCGATGGGCTCAGAGATGTGCTCCGTAGACACTGTGGTGCCAGGCATCCCAGAAGCCATTTTGATTAACGAAACTAGAGATCTTGAAAGATAATTAAAGGCAAAATATTGTTCAAATCTCAGACTATACGTGAGATCGTTCTTGTATGATATTATGTTGAGCGAATTTTGTATATTAGGTTGAGAGTTCATGAACTGTTGAGTAGTTCTCACTCGCCTCAAAAGAAGGTTACCACACGATTGAAATAGAATTGTAATTTATGCTTCTTGGTTTTTGCAAAATAAAGGGCAACGAAAGCGTCCCAGATTATCAGTGACTGATTTAATCAATATACCTTCATAATTTGCATAGCCTTTCCTGTGTCTGTACTTTTATGGTTGTCACCGCCTGCGCATTGCTCAGTGATGACATGAGGCTAAATTCAACATTCTTCTCTCAAGAAGATCATAAGCATTTGCTTGTCTGAATTCAGAACTAATAAAGGGCAAATATACCCTCCTTGCGAGTTGTATTGTACATAGATACGACGTGTTCAAATGTCGACATCTTGACAAATAATTCTTAAAAAGGCAGCTTTATATGGTCCGGGAAAAATTATGTCAAATGGTCAAGAAACAACTTCGAACGACTCTACAGAGTGCTTAAATGCACTCTCATTTCTAGAGGTTCCAGCAATCTTATCATTGAATGCGACCGTTAATGTCGATGTAGTTTTGAAGTACCCTTGGGAAATTTCATATTGTCATTTTAATCGTGTTCTGTAGAGTTTTAATTTAGCAAGTTATTGCTGTCATTAGATCTTCGATACTTGAAATGGGCACAAAAATTCACAATGAACGTCGAAGTGTGCGATGTTACGCAGACTTAGAATAATGGATATCCTGGATAATTGTGACGGCTCATAGATAGAGAAAACTCAAGTATTTTTCAGAACTAGGACGAGATCAGTCACAGTAACGAATTCGTCTCCGGAAACATGGCGGCCCTATCTGCTGAAATGTTCCGTAGCATATACATTATCTGTCTCTTCTATGGAATATTTCAAAGGGTCGAGCCACAATACTTCCGGTACTGCGACTGATTTCGACCCTTCTCTGCTAAATGCTTAAAAATATTCTCAGCCTGAAAGTCATCGATTATGAAAGAATTTCGATAAATAAAAACGAACTTCATCACGACTGATCAAAAAGCTGATGCTGGAAAATCTAATAAATGTTCTAGTGACTCAAACATGAGTGAGTTGCCTCAACCCTCTCATCTCTTTCTTGCTCAGATTAGTCGTTAGTTTTAGCCTCCCTACCCGCAGCAACAAATGCGATTCAAAGAGAGGAAGGAGGAAGGCACCATTTAGTATGGAGTTAAGGAAACGCGGAATCTACGCAGAAAGGGCATAGAAACAGTAAGTTGGGAAAGAAGATTATGAAACAAGATCAAAGTTGAAGAAGGAAGTAGTAGGTACTGAAAAACAGGACAGCAGTGAACCGAAAAAAGGGTGGTCCGTAACAAAACAAAAATCCTATTCCATTTCAACAAAAAGAAAGCCTACCTAACCTTTAGCTCTTTCTTGCTCAATGTTGCATCTAATGTACTCTACATTGATGTAATGACCTTCGTAAAGTATGCGTAGTTTATCTTTTACAAACCTGTATCATATCTGCGTCTTCATTACTTGACCCTCTGGAAGTAATTTAACCAAACGTGCTATGAATTGTCTAGGTTCTGGAAAAAAGTTCAAACTCACCTTGAGCTTAAGCCGGGTCTTTCCTATCCGCCTACGTATTGAAAAATCTGCCATGCTTCAAATTGACAGCACTTACGAACTTTTTTTTCTCTCTTCAGAGAGAAAATTAATTGAATACCAAGAAGTTAACTTTTTTGTTTTGAAAAATAGTTGAGTGCGAATTGGAATAATCAGACACTAGACCAAAATCGTCAAGAATTCTAGAACTAATTCAATATTCAGAAGTTGCTAGATACTTTCGACCCTCTGTCACCAAATATTCGTATGAGTTTTATTTCACACATTAGATACATGTAGGCACCGTAATCGGTCATCGACAATAAAAATACTTCCCTAGTATAACGATCTTTGAGACAAACCTAGCTGGAGCTTGGGTCAAACAAAATCTCAAGAGTTTCGTTGCATCTGACAAAAAACACCGCGAAATAGCAGCCAATGAGGTGACCCCACAGCAGCCACGCACCAGAGAAAGTATATATGAGTTGTTGGTACGCTGGTTGCTTGCTGCGGTCATCTAGGAGCAGCTCTGAAGTAGATTATATATTAGTTAAGCCTTCCTAACCGCAACTAAGGCGTTCCGAAGAGAGGAAAGAGAAAGGCATTTTTTGGTATGGAGATGGAGATAAGGGAACACGGAATCTATGCACAAGGTGCTTAGAACAGTAAATTGAGAAAGAAGTTCATGAAATAAAATCAAAATTGAAGCAGAAAGTAAGAGCTGAAAAACAGGAAAACAGTGAACCGAGGAAAGGTCTTTAACATAACAAAAACATTTATTTCAACGAAAAGAAGGCTCACCTAACTCAGTTCAGGACCTTACAGGGGCAGCTCTAAGTCTCTGAATAAAATGAGAGCAAAGTTACCTGACGTCAAACTCTCAGGATAGTCAAGTCACTTTCGAGAGCGAAATGTTGTCAGGTGAACTTTTTGAACTTTTGAATAAAGGATTTTACTTATGACGACAAACGTGAAATAAAAATACACCGTCAGTCCAGAAGGTCATAGAAGATGAAAGTATAAGTCAGTTTCAGCCTCACTTGCCACAACATAGGTATTGCCTGGAGAGGTAGGAGGAAGGCACCATTTGGTATGGAACTGAGAGAACGGGGAATTTACGCATAAGTTGTGTCACCCCACTGGTTTCAAAGAAACAGTAAGTTTAACACGTTGACTACCTACCTATTGGTACATATGTGTACCACTATATAAATTGTTCTTATACGTGCCGATGTAAATGGACAGAATTTCAATTGTTTTACAACCTTCATTTAAAATGCATAAAAGCGTACAAGTTAGAATGATATAGTGCAACTATATTTATGACGCTTTTTAGAAATGATAAATATGTTATCTAGCGATAAAGACAGTTTTTCTATTTTGCTACCTCCAACATAACGAAATCAATCGTAGCATCGTGCAAACGTAGCCCACATGTTAAAAGAAATTATGAATCAAAATGAAAGTTGAAGAAGACAGTAGTAGATGCTAGGAGAAAGACTAGATTATAGGTTAGTTAGCGGTTAGCCTGCCTAACCGCTGCAAAAAAAGAGCGTATCGAAGAGAGGTAGGCACCATTTAGTATGGACATTAGGGAATGCGGATTCTATGGAGAAGGGGCATAGAGAAAGTAAGTTGAGAAAAAAGATTATAGAGCAAGATCAAAGTCGAAGAAGAAAGTAGTAGGTGCTGAAAAACAGGACAGCAGTGAACCGAAAAAATGATAATCCTTCACATAACAAAATATTTTATTTCAGCAAAAAGAAGGCCTGCCTAACTCTCAGCTCGGGCCCTCACATTTTCCCCTGGGAGTGCTAATTCCCATAGATACACTAGTTGTATCCCCCTGAGGGGATGCTAGGAGAAAGAACAGTAAATAAAAAAAATCGGTAACAATTTTCTATTACAACAAAAGGTTTGTCTAACCTCCAGCTCAAACTCTCGCATCTTCTTCCAGGGAGCGCTAATTCCTATTGATTTCAAGGTAGTTTCAGCATCTCTTACCACAACAGAGATGTTCAGAAGAGGATGGATAAAAGCTTTTTCTTAGTATTGAGTTGAGAAGGAAGGTTAAGACGCAAGATAAAAGTTGCAGCAAGAAAAAGTTGCTGAAAAACAGGACAGCAGTGAACCGAAAAAGATGGAACGGAGTGAAACGAAAAATATGGAAGGGAATGAAACGAAAAATATGGAAGGAAATGAAACGAAAAATATGGAAGGGAATGAAACGAAAAATATGGAAGGGAATGAAACGAAAAGAGTGAATGGAATAAAACGAAAAAGATGGAAGGGAATAAAATGAAAAAGATGGAAGGGAATAAAATGAAATAACTATTTCATATCAGCAAAACCACCGTCTACCTAACCTCCAGCTCAGGCTTTCATATGGGATCTTTAATTCCCATATATACATCAGTCGTAGCCCCCCGGGGTGTAGTGCGTGTTCTACATTTCGAAAAATGCATTTACTCGTAGTTCCGTTCATCATTAATTCGAGAACCATCCAACTGGCCAATTACAATGTTTTAAAAATATGGTCCTACAAAAGGTCAAAGATGTTCATCAGTCGGTATCAAAGCTAGTAGAAGAGTTATTTGGAAGCTCTCTCGCATATTCTATCTACATCCTACTTCTTTTTTCGATAATGAAAAACTATTCAAAATTGAAAACAGCACTAGAAACAGTCGTTTATTTTGCGCCTTACTCCTAAATTCTTAAAGTGATTCTAAAGTTTAAATTTTCCCTCATTTTGATAATTAATGATAAAAATTAAAGTAATCGTATACCGATTAATCCTACAATACATGATGTATCAAAATTATTTTACAATTGAATGTAAATTACCGAAACTGTCTCATAGAATTTTTCCCAAACATCAGTAATGTTTACAAGCCACAGAAACCAACATTTCCAAGTAAGAAATGAATAACAGAACTGTTCCACGTAGCGAGTTGCATGTCTCCAGTGACAGATGGATATTTGCGAGCAACACAAGTATTCTACATAGCGAGATCTATGCCCTTTGTTATAGGTATAGAATTCTATGAACAGAATTACGAGGAATTACCGGTGAAGAATTTCATGAACTGAATCACAAGGAGTGTGTAACATTCATCACACCTAAAAAAACACAAAATGTCATGAGTTTTCTAAATATTGTACCTGCGTGAAAAATAGTCCGTTTCATGTAAGGTTTTCAGATACAGACGCTAGGTTGCGCACAGCAACTGGCAATGCTATGGCGTTCTGATGCGTTAATTATTATAGGCATCTTTTTGTAGCTAATGATAACCGTATACCGGTGTACGGCTTTATCAGGGTGAAATGAAGAATAAGTTACATTGTTTAAACTTATTTTCAATCTATCCATTGTTTATCAGCTTTCCCTTTCAAAAATGCGACGGAACTGTACTGATGAAAGACTTCGAGCTTCTTAATCCAAATACGTCTAATTTTTATTAGTAGGAAACAAAAACACCGCGGCCAAATTAAATGAGATTCTAACAAAGCAAATAAAATGAGCAATTTAGCCTGGACTGTAAGGAACGGGGAATCTATGCACAAAGCGCGTCTCCACACAAGATACTGTGTGCATAGAAATAGCAAGTTTGGAATGAAGTGGAAGGAAAGAGAAAAAGAGATAATGACGAAAATACAAACACAGAAGAAATCAAAGGGGGAACGGATGATAGAAGTCCCGTATTTATAGCTGAGGTAACCAAACAGTATTTCTCTTACGAGCGCCAGTCCCATAACGGAAGTTTGAAATCTCGTATTTCTGGCTGAAGTAACCTAACAGTATCTCTGTTAACGCGTCAGTCCCCAAAACGGAAGTTTGAAGTCCCGTATTTATGGCTGAAGTAACCTAACAGTATCTCTCTTGTATGAACGCCAGTCCTCAAAGCAGGATCTGTAAACCTAACTAACCTAAGCTTACTGCCTACCCTATGCACCCTGAGATGAGCAACAATTTTGATCACATCTTCAGGATTGGCAAATATCTTGGCACAGCAGCCAAATTAAAACTAACCATCGAAGAGCCATCTCGCGTAGCGAGAAAATTGTACAATTATTTCAAACTCTTATATAGCAAAGACAGATGATAGATAAATTAACCTTGCACACACTTGCTCCACAATATTTGCCGATGGGAGAAGGTTCGTTCGGTAAAATTTGTACGCTTACCAATACATCATTTTTGAAAAAAGACCAAAAACCTTAAGTTTAATGTGTTTCAGAGATGTGAACTTTTCCGTCAATTTATTTTATAAATGTTTTTTTCCACATGAACTAAGTAGTGACCTACACCTACGCTTAGTGAATCCCGATGGTAAAAGCTGCAATTTCAAAATCTATTTCGTATGGAAGTATTCTCTTAAAAATTGGATTCGAAAAAAGCTCGAATCGTGTTAAGTTCTAGAAAACGATATACAGTATTTTGGGTCAAGGCGAAGTTGACGTGAACTTGAAGGGAAGAAATTAAAAAGGTAATTTTTTATCAATATAGATAACTTTAAATTGTAAAAGTTTCACATATGCTAAGACTGCACAGATCACTTAGTTTTGAAAATATCAAATTTAAGGTGTGCATGTAAACATCAATCTATAAACAAATTAAGTTCAGTTTTGATTACGCTCAAACAAGTCACTTGAACCAGCAAAGAATTTAGACCACAAAACTAACCCAACCGGCCACTCTAGCAGTAATCCGTGCGTACAGTGTGACCCAGGCTTTATGGAGAGCAAAAAATCCTAATCATTCATAGCTCGCCGTCGTTTGTATGGCTTTGGAAAACTATAATCTTCAAGAATTATGACTATGTGCTGTCAGGATGAAAATATGTTCTCGTCTGTTTTTATTACGTATGAAACCTTAGATCTCACCTAATAACAGCTATTCATCAATTAAGTATGACTAATGCTGTGCTCACTTTTCTATTTGGTACCATTCAACAATTTGTTCATTACATAAATCACTAGAGCTAGATTTTCTTGGTAGTTGCTCGTAAATTTGACTTACTTTCTTGACCAAAAAATGCGATTTACCTAATAGTTCAATGAACTTCGCATCGAATACCGTGTATGTAGGTCCAGGTTATTGCTGAAGTTTTACACCAACGCTGTGCTTATTTTACCTTTCATTCCACAAAATCGAATTTTCTACTTCGTATAATTCATCGAATATCCTCGAACCAAATAAGTAGAATAAATATTATGCTGATGGTCTTTATGTGAAACGATTGCCACAAGTCCTCTTCATTGAATAAATTTACATAACCAATGCCCGGAGAGATTGCTAAACACGTTCCCTGCGTACTGAGCCACATGTGTACCAGTCGGTAAATTACTCTCTCACGAAACGGTATAAATGAATGACATTTCATCTGTTTTGCGACCTTTTAAGGAAAAAACTTATCCTATCGGTGAAATGTCTCATGCAATTGTACTTTTCATATTTCTTAGGAAGGATATAAATGTGTTCGAGCAGTAAAGTCGATTTCCCTGTACTGCTACAACCATACCAAACTAACCGTTAACAACCGCGGAAACGCGGTGAACGTGTTAACACGATAACCGCGATAGGTTGAACTGAAGTTCAATATTCAAATCAAATTTAAAGTCAAATGTGGCGTAATTTTAATTTGGAAAATATCAAACATTAACTGGTCTGTGCCTTCATTTAGTTTTTTGATTAAGTATTTATGAAAATTGAGTTTGTGACTACTGGTCGGTTAGCAGCAATATGATAATTCCCTCCGTGAACACCCTCGGCTGAAGTTGCAGTCGAAGTGTTAATCTAATATTTCTAAGACGCCATCGTTTCCGAACCTACCCATCGTTCAAATTTTGTTAAGCTCGCCTAACATTTGAACGTCTCTGAATAAATTCTGCCATAATTCTACGCATTACCGCGACCATCGTTGCAATTCAACATGGCCTAACTAGGTCTAAGCGTGATCACATATTCATTGTCTTATTTTGAAAAAGCTCCATGTGCAGCCACACAGGCCTTAGCCTATGCAAATTTTTAAAAATAGATAATGCTCTGCTTGCTAAATAAAAAAAATCGAAAACTTTTTTTAAATCTTCTATCGGCAAAATAAGTTCGAGTTCTTTAATGCATAAACTTTCTTCAAAGGTTTTAACTTCATTCGTTATCTGAAAAAAAATGTTAATTATCCATAGAGAGACGAACACTTAAAATTTCTAGAACGGATTAAATTTAAAACTTGCATTGAAAATTTCTATTTTATACAGATTATGAGATCCAATGTTCTATTTATAAAGTGCGTATACACCCTACTCAATCATTGCTTATCCTTATAAGTCAAAAAATACATCAATTCGCAAAACAATTGAAAAAAGATTTGGAATACACTATGCATATCTAAATTTCACAAGAACAATTCCATAAATTTTTAATGTTACATTTACCCTTGATGAATTGATCAAGTGCTTTCGAAAGAGCAGATGGAATGGAAGCAATGAAAAATAAAAATATCAGAAAAAATTATGAACGATGAAGCAAGAGATAGACTTTACTATTTCATCGGTTTTGCAGTGATGCAGCCAAGGCATGATTCACGGACCATCACACTATCGAGTATGTTGAAGCATTAACTCTGAGCATATAGTAGTTTTGAAGTATTCATCTAAAAGTTATATCAGTTTTGAAATAACTCAGGTTTTACCAGTATGGAAACATTAACGCTACGAAATTATCAGTATTGAAGTATTACAAGTCAATTTGGTTAATGTGTAGCGTTTGGTAATAATCGATTTTCGCATTTTTGGTGCCGAAACATAGTTAATTAGATCGAAATGAAAATTTTTTTCTCTGCACTTTCCGGCGCAAATGAGTATTTAACGAGTTATAGCGGTAGGTTTAGTTTTGTCTTTGATGACGAATGCGCTCGATTAAACAGCTACTCATTTATTTTCGAATTTTGTTGCTTGAATCACTGTAATAACATGAAAATAAACTACTTTTCTTCTATACACTTTTTGCGGCAGATGAGTATTTAACGAGTTAAAGCGGTGGGTTTAATTTTTTGCGCGATTGAGCTGTTAAAGTACGTTTAAGTACTTTGTAATTTTTTATTTGCCGGCCCCGCGGAGCCTGAACCCACTTCTAGGATCTTTTAGTTATTAACACAATAGAAATAATCACAAAAAAATAACGAGTTATAGCAGGATGTGAACTTTCGGCTTTGATGGCGGGAACGCGCTCGATCATTCGAGCGCGTTGGAAGGGAGGGTCCATTGCAGTGTTGCCATACGACGCACTCGATGAATTACTTTCCGCTTCGAACACTAGAGTTAGGGTCAGTAATTGGTCAATATCGGGTTTAATGCGATCGCAAAAAATTAAAATTCGGTCCTCAAGACTCACTAAAGGGAAAAACGTTTTTAAATATGGTATTCTATTGATTCTTTGCAATGGAATTTTAATTTTCTGTGATCGCATTAAACCCGATATTGACCCAGTAATTTACCGCCATAACTCGTTAGATACTCATTTGCGACGGAAAGTGCATAGAAGAAAAATTGCTAATTTACATCTAATTAACAATGTTTACGCACCCAAAATAGGAAATTCGATTATTACTAAACGCTACACATTAACCCTTAATTTTTATCAGTACTAAAGTATTACAACTTAATTTTTATCAGTCTTGAATTNGAATTCTAGCACTATTTGTATAGTGAAACTGGTTTCCTACGTGAAGGAATCCATGACTTCACGTTCACACTCATACATGCAAATAAATTTGTCTGTGATACAAATAACAAACGACGCCACTACTTCATTTTCAACAAAAATTCTTATAACTTAAAATCATAAACGGCCAACTAAACCAATAACTGACCTGCGAGCTCAAAACTGATGTGAATTCTTCAAAATTCTTGGTTATCCTGCTTCAATTTGAACATTGGAAGCTTTCGACAGTAATGGAACATACTGTAGTAAACGTAAATCACAATTAATAAACATTCTTTCTGGCACCCCGTCTGTGCACGAGACACCAGTCAGTTTATATTGAACACTTCGCTGCCTACGTGCTTTTAGGTCAAGAACGTACAAGTATACCAGAGCCGTTCCGGAGTGACATTACGACTATAAATAGACGCATTTAAATAAATTTAATTTTTCTTTATGACTTCGAATTTGTGCATACAATATCGAATGAAACTAAATTACCTTTTATTTTCGGCAGAACTTAGTCAGCGGTCTAGCCTATAAGTTCTGAAATAAATTTTTTCCATCCATTATACCACTGATTCGAGTTGGCGTTGTGACTAGTGTTGCAAAAATGTTGATCTGAATGAATTGTGTGGGAACTTAATAAGAGCCTGAACCATTCGAAATCCATGCCTTTCATTTGATCCGTAAATACCTATCACATGTAAAATATCTGTGATGTCAAATGAATATTTGTATCAGTCCAAAACCTTTACTGTACACTCATCTGAATGAGCTAAAACGAACTCACTATTATGATTTCCAAGTTCAATAAGGTTAACTAATTCCCCATGATTTCCACTCTGGAACAAAAAATCACAGTTCACAATAACTAAAGACCAACAAATTTTTGCAAACAAATGGTCCACCAACAAATTTTTGCAATGGTCAGCTACGTACTAAACACTTCCCAGGTAATCTCTAAATCTGCTTCAACACAAATACCACCAATTGTGTAGGACCAGTGTCTTAAAACAAATGCAGAGGCTGAGCAGGAACGAAAACTATAAGCGTTGCAAGACTTCCTTGTAACCTCATCACCTGCAGCAAGCCAAATATTTACCCCAGGAGCAGAGAACGAACACAAAAACACTGGAGCAAACATCAGCCGCTCAGATTACAAGATCCGTAATCCTGCGTCGTATATTAGCACGGGGCTGGAGGGAAGCAAGAAATGCGATAAGCTCACAAAAGCGCAATACGTTGAGGGCAGTCAGAAGCTGCTGATTATCTGTCAGTGGCCGGAAGGATGGCAGCCCAGATGTGAAGTATGAGAAGGTTAGTGATGTGGGCCGGGGTGAGATGTGTGGTGAGATGGTGAGAAGGTTTGTGATGTGGGCTGGTGTGGGATGGCTGGTGAGATGGTAAGAAGGCTTGTGATGTGGGCCGGGGTGGGATGTGTGGTGAGATGGTGAGAAGGTTTGTGATATGGGCTGATATGGGATGTGGAGTGAGATGGTGAGAAGGCTTGTGATGTGGCCCGGTGTGGGATGGTTGGTAATGTATGGTGAGGCGGTGAGGTTAGTGATGTGGGCCAGGGTGTGATCTACGGCTAGATGGTGAGGCGGTTAGTGATGTAAACCAGAGATCAGATTGAATTATGACCCTAAGGAAGCGAATTTTGGTAATTAAATTTTTTGTACCCTTAACTACGTCTGATATTGCTCTAACAGGGATCATTTTCCGTTTTTACTATTGTTTGCTAATCATCAATTTTAAATTTTTTTTATTTAGATATGCAGCGAGAGAAAAATGCTCACACATTCCATTGCAAGAGGCAAGTCTTAACCTTGAGTGATGAGTTTGCAACAAAATCAAATAAAATTACTTATTGGGTTAGCTAGAGAAAAATTTTCAAAATTCATGACCAAGATTATGTAAAATTGGTTAGATTTAATAATAAATTCCAATTAAAAAGTCAATGGGATAATTAAATTAGGTACCTAATAAAATTGCACCAATGTATTCTATCATAATAATTGACTTACTTTAGAGTTACGATTTTTTTACCCCTTAGTGGAAGCATAGACCAACTTGGTCCTGGAATTTCATATCGATAATGAAAGAATAAAAATGATAATGTACCAAATTATAGTTTTCATAGAATCGTAACCAGAAAGGAATTGAGAATTGCTTTTCTGGGGCGTTGTGATTTCATTTCATAAAACGGTTTTCCAGTTTTTTTAGGATCAAAATTTAGTAGCACTTTTTCAACGAATTTGTGCATCCAGTTTTGTCCCCTGCTTAGAAAATTCATAATGCCGTAACTCTGTACCGCCACTTCGGCCTAATTGTAAAACGCTTAACCGTATTATATTAACTACAATCAGCTTCATTAAAAGCAACGTTGATAATGCTGTTAATTGTCTCGTATTATTTGTAATCGATTTAAATAAAGCGACGCTGATCCTGTTCTTAATGGCAATGTATCAATTTTAGGCGGCTTAACTACAGCAACGCTGAATGAGCATGTTTTAAACAGCACTGCGTTCACTGTAATCGGCTTAAATAAAAGCAGCGCTAATCGTGGTGTGTATTCTCGCTCCGGCTAAAGTGCGTGGAGTGCAGGTGCTCTAATGAGCAGCAGGTTGGCATTTCAAGCGTACACTGGATTACGGTGAAAAGATAACACGAAGTGAACTCGTAACAATCCTGTTCAGCAGAAAATATCGTCTCATCGCTGCTGTCCTGACATAACAACTATGACTGCATTGCAAAAATAGCAGAAGTTAGTATTTCCCAAACGTATTAGAATAATTCATCTCATTTGCGCTTCCGTGCGTAATTTATCATGTTAATTATAGTTATTATAATTTGAATTTGAAAAAAGCAAACTACTTATTTACCTAAATCCATTTTTTCATGTTAAAAGTTATCGAAATGCATCAGCATTGTCGCCAGTAGTGTAATAAATTCCAAAAAAGGTAGTGAATTAAGCATGAGCATTGTCGCCAGTAGTGTAATGTATTCCTAAAAAGGTGCTGAATTAAGCATAAGCACTGTCGCCAGTAGGGTAATGAATTCCGAAATTTCCGAGGTGCCGACCTGGTGCACCTCGTACTGAAGGTTCACCGGAGAAAAAACTTCGGCCAACGTTTTTAGTCAAAAACCATTTACAGCCGACGATGTTGATCTTCAAATGCCGCGCCGACATTTAATTTCGTTACTTCCTTTATTGGCGCCCATGAAGGCTTTCAGGGTAAATGCATTTCATCATTTTGCCTGGCTGTGACTTAGCGAGCCGGGGCATTAATATTCTGCATAGTTCTGGTGCCGCTGCAGGACGGTGATTAAAAACCGCGTCAAATCTCATTATTTAATTTGCAAGCACTTTGAGTGGAAGATTTGGTGTAACTGAAAAACAGAACGACGGGAAAGTGTTTTCTAGGTAATGGAACTTTCGGCGTTATGTGAAATAATGTTGTTTGCTGAGTGGATTTAAAAGGAATGGGGAAGTAGGTTTTGATGGACAGTCAAGAAATGTCATCCAATAATCATCTTTTTATAAAATGTCAGAAATAGCAAAACCTATTCAGTTAATTTACAAACAAAACAAACAAACAAACATCGGAATCTTAGGATGCTTTATTTCCAATCAAGCCTGATACATATGATCTTAAGCATTGGTTTTTTAAATGTCTTATAACTAACACTATATATAGGACACCATGACGGTTCCCCCGTGAAGCCGGTACCCATTTCCGACACCTGGGTTGAGTGGGGTATTGTGCTTGAGCTTTCCCTTATACCGAACGGGGAAAATCGCCGCGCCAGTGCCGGGACACGAACCCTCGTCTCCAACATGCAAGGCCGACAAAAAGGTTCGCAATATTGACTTTTTTTAAGAGACAATCTTCAATTTAAAAAGTGCGATGATTTATATATCATAAATATAAACATTCGTTATTGAAAGTATTTAACTCTCATTTCTGGAAGAACTACCAAATTAATTCATATTGAGATAGAGTCTATCTGGCTTCACTGGAATATACTGTATCCCTCGTCTACTATTCTAGCTCAGTTTTGTACAACTTCAAAATTTGCTTCAGCACTACAGCAACGGTACTTAACACTCGGACAAGGTACATGAATAATTTAGGCACACAACAAAACTATGTCTACACAAAAAATAACAACTATATTTACAGAGCGAATTTACAACTTGGAGGTAAGATGACAATGTAGACTAACATCTCACCTGCTCTCAACTAACGAACATTAGAGATTAAAAGAATAAATTTCAGTTATTTTTTTTAAAGCTGAAATGAATAATGGTAAACAAGCTATTTCAGATATTACATTATGCACTCATAGCACGCATTTTTTAAATGATTAATCTGAACGTATTCATGAACATAAAACAACACGTAATTTTTTTCGACGATGCAGTAGAATACAGAGGGAGGTTATCTATAGCTTGATGTCTTTGAATGGAATGAAACTTCCAGAGTATCTGAAGTGAAAATTCCCTAAAATTTGGTATAATTAACACACCCTGGTGGTATAAAAGTTGGTATAATTAACATGCACTGGTGGTGTAAAAGTTGGTATAAATAACACATGCACTACTGGTATAAAATTTGGTATAATTAACATGCACTGTTGGTATATAAGTTGGTATAATTAACATGCACTGGTGGTATAAAAGTTGGTCTAATTAGCATACACTGGCGGGATCAAAGTTGGTATAATTCACATGCACTGGTGGTATAAAGGTTGGTATAATTAACATACACTGGTGGAATAACCATCACTTTCGTAAGCTGCAGTAGGAATTAGGCGAAACAGTTTTAAAATAAATTACATAAGACGACGGCTCAGTTGGGCGAGTTTGTGTGTTGCCTTATTGTACGAAGCTTAACAAACTTTAACCAGGGTCGGACTTCAGTGAATGTAGCTCGTGTTGCCTGAATAAAGTTCTCTCGCCAGGAGTAATTATTCAATAGATCAATAATAACTTCATAATTGGTGGCAATTTGAGCCTTTTGGTTACGAGTCCAGTGAGGTAAATGCTTTAACTTGTATTTTTGATGTACATATGCCATTTAATTTAAATGTATTGATTTGAGTCAGGGTTCAGGGAGATATACTACTGAGTAAGAATTATTACTGTGGGATTAATGGCTACGTACTCGTAATAATGGAGGCTTGTAAGCAAGTTGAGGAGATATAATGACCGAAGAAGATGGTTATATATTTAGTGCGACGCACTAGGTGCTACGAATAGTTCCAATGACGCCCTCATACCACGGGTGTGATAAACCTTTTTAGTTTCATTTTGAAGCGCATGTGGAAGACATTAAAAATGTTTAAATTTTAAAACCTGGGAAAAAGTCCAAGTTGATTGTTGATGTTGATCCATTTGGTATGTTTTTATTTCTGAACGTACTTTATTTATGGAGAAAATAATGGCATTTCCTGTTACAAAAACAATAAATATTATGTTTCGATTTATTTGAAATACGTATTTACATAAGTATTAATTCGGTTGCGAGAAAGATAATTGTTAAGTGTTTAGTCTGTTTTGATGAAAACGATTTTTAAGGGAGATTTTCAAATTTGAAATCACGTATTTTGAAACACATGGAATTTCAGGTACTCTTCAATTCATAAAATATTTTTATCATTCATTGCTCAATAATAAGTTAAAATTGAACAAATTATGTAATTTATTATAATCGAAGTCAATTTAATTTCGTTAATTAGGTTAGTAATTAAATACTTAAAGGCATTTATTTTATTCTTGGGAATGAATTTTGGCACTTTCTGGCACATCAAGGAATGTTTTTGAAGATCATATTTTTATCTCATATAAAATTATTCCTGAATTGCCAAAAAGGGGGTTACCTGTCGTAAAATTTACAAGGGAGTGCGTTGAAGGTAAACACAATTTTGCACTGCAGGATATTGTACACTGCAGGATATTGTACACTGCAGGATATTGTACATTGCAGGAAATTGTACACTGCAGGATATTGTACACTGCAGGATATTGTACACTGCAGGATATTGTACACTGCAGGATATTGTACACTAAAGGAAATTGTACACTGCAGGATATTGTACACTGCAGGATATCGTACACTGCAGGATATTGTACACTGCAGGATATTGTACACTGCAGGATATTGTACAATGCAGGATATTGTACACTGCAAGTAAACACAATTGTACACTGCAGGAAAAGGTTTCCTCTCCACGTCTTAGAAAGCACTGAACTTGTTGGGTCCACAACTACCTATACTATTAGCAACAATGGTAAGGATAGTAATAATAGTCATCTAATAATAGTCATCAGTAATGAAGTTTTATGATTCTAATGACATAACAGTTTGGGTTAAATTGTGTGAATTGTTCGTTCTTTTATTGATTTTAGTCAAAACCAAGGAGATGTCGGACATGAAAATAACTTCATCGAGGTGGGTGCATTCGTTTTCCACTTAGTGATCCAGAATGAAAGTAAGGCTTACGAGTGAGATTCTATTCATTCTTAGTATCTTGAATAGAATAAGAATACACACATATAACAGATGAAGAATTAAACTACCGGATGCGAGCAAAATTAATGAAGCCTGTAAAAATTTTAACCTGAATTATAAAGAGGTTCAGAAGGGTATTTCAAACAAGTTAAGTCAATTTATAGAATATATTTATTTTCTTGGATCATGATATCCTGCGTGATGCTGTGGCCCCATGCTTTCAAATGTATTGTTTTCACTGATAGATAGATAGACCAGCCGCGCATGAGGGAGCGCTACTTGATTATCTCGTAAACTCAACTCTGACACTTTATTGATAGGTACAAAAGCGTCTTGGGAGTCTCAAAATGTTGAGTACTCTCCTCCCA
>JACJUY010010498.1:0-28825 GCA_014220935.1 Platorchestia sp. MABIK
GATTTGAAAATTGCGGCAAGTGCAGGGTAGTAGGTTCCCTTAAATCTTTTGTGACCATAATATCCCACAAGCGGAATTAAATATCACTGTAGTACTCATTTTTACTATTTGACCAGGGGAGGCACTTATAAGAAAATTTCAGTTTTACTGACTGCAGGTCTTCCATAATATGAGCTATTTTGTAATTTATCGATTTTCTTTGGTAAAAATTCGAACCATTACCAAACTCGTGAACGGTTCCTATGATTTTCTGTTGGTCTTGCGTTGGTATCTCTGAAGATATATGAAAATTTTATGCAAACGCAAATTATCGACTAATTTTAAGAGGGTCACTTCAGGCCCCTACCAGGTCCTTGTCGGTCCGATGAGCATTTTATATGTTTTTGTCGAAAAAGGTCCCTTAGGTGGTCGACTATTCGGTCCTGAAATTTAATAGCGCTACGGGCACTAGATCCCCCTCCCAAGGGGGTGAGGGGACCAAAAATCCTGAATTTTTGCCCCATTTCGACCTAATATAAAAAGAAAAAACATGAAATGGAAAATTGAAACCTTAACTTTGTTAACATTGCTTCAAGGATTCTAAAACTGTCTTTGGTTTTGTTCTATCATAAAAACTCAATGAGTTCTATTCATTTGAAATATCAATAAAAATGAACTAAAAAATCAATAAGTCCATTTTTTCAAAAAAGCAAGGCCTGAATCAAAAAAATGAATTAAACAAACTGGTTTTTTTTTCAAAAGTTACATACAATAGTCAAGTTTCACAAGAATCAGACTAGAAATATAAAATTTCACAATTTTTTTTTTAAATAAAAAAATTATTACTTATTATGTAAAGTACAATTCACAGTGTGAATATGAAGTTATGCATGGAGATTATAAAAATAAAAATGAAAACAGCATTCAATTACATAAATTGTCCATTATGTTTCACTTCAACAAAAAATTTTGTTTCAGGCTTATACCCAAAACCTCTAATTTTCAACATTCAAAAGATAGAAGCCGGTGAGTTTTCATGCTAAGAAAAAAAGACAGTTTTAGAATCCTTGATGCATTGCGAACAAAGTTATAGTAGCTTTTTTCCCAATTTTACAAATGATTTTTTTATCAAACTGAAAACCCAAAATTAGTGTATATGTTAGTTAGTGATAAAATATACCATATTTGTCAAATTCTTTCCGTGCATAAACTTTAGGGTGGTTTTAGTTAATGGTTTCAAAATAGGCTCATATTTTTCGTTTCAAAGACATTCTTCCTAACGCGATGCAGGCCTCCTTAATTTACAAATTTTGTTGTGCACTATGTGCATCTGAGTACGTCGGTTTGACTTCGCGTACTCTAGGCTGTAGGGTGGCCGAGCATCGAGGTAGGAGTTACCGCACAGGAAATATTTTAGCTAGTCCTTCACATTCAGCTATTAGGGATCATTCAGAGCGTTGCAATAGCCCGTTTGACATCAGTAATTTTGAAATTCATGCTAGATCTAAATTTGCCTCCGACTTAAGGATTTTAGAGTCTCTCTTCATTTTAAGAAACAAGCCGATTTTAAACATTCAACTTAGTTCTTTTCCGTTGTCAATAGTTAACAGGTAGTATTTAAGGTTAGTTTTTTGTTCTGTTTGTTTTTTCAATTTATCAACTTTCCAAAACGTTTCATGTTTTTTCAGGTAAATTTGTTTTGCTGAAGATGAGCGAATGCTCGAAACGTTCAATTTTATTGTTTTACTTACAATTTATATTTCGAGTAAATGTTTTATACGGTATTTTTAGTTCTCTCCTTTTACTTAAAATCAGGAAGCCTCCCGATAACTTTTTTGTGATAGAATATCTTATATAAAAAAATCGATATGTTGAAAATGAAACTTTTCTTCTGTAACCTTGTTTGCAATGCTTCAAGGATTCTAAAACTGTCTTTGGTTTTGTTCCAGCATAAAAACTCATTGACTTCTTTTCTTTTGAAATATCCAAATAAATGTACCCAAAAACAAATGTATCGCATTTCAAAAAAAGGCCTAAATCGAAAAAGTTACATGAGTCAAATGTGTTTTTCTTCAACATATACATATACTGGCCAAATTTCAAACGAATCGGATCAAATTTTAAAATTTGTTGAAGTGACCACCTTAAATCTCTCTGGCACAGACAAAGCAAAAACCACACGCTAGTGAGACGTTTCAAACACTGCTATAAGAAGTGGACGTGAGTACATCCAGCAGCACCAACGTCAACGTTGCTCCTCTCAGTGTGCGTGTGTTGTAGCGTCCGTGTGCGTGTAGGGTGCGTCATGTGCATTGGTCCAGACTTGATCTCATTGCCAGAAGTCGTTGCATCGTCTATCTATAATGAGTTACCAGATGTCGCTATGCAGTTAGGCTATGCACTCGCTCACAAAAATTGCCAGTCTGGAAGGAGTTCAATAACCCGATCGTTTTAAATTTCCACCTTTAGAAGCGAAGGGTAAAGATCAGGAAAATGTAATGCGCATTGAAATTGCGATTAAAAGCCGCACTGAGTTTAGCGACTGGATATATAAATTCTCTTATAAAAACAATGTTAGCTGGATTAGGCAAAATGAGAGGGAAGCGACAATAAATTTACTGATTTGAGCAAATAAAATTTTTTTCTTAAATTTTAAAAGTAAAATACTCGCATTCATTTGGCGAAACTGTGCGTGAAAGGCATCTTACAAAACGCTTCAGCACTTGAATACTTTAACATAGTTCGTGTTATAGAGAATATGCGGTCCAGAAGGATAGAGATACACCGGAGAGCCTTGACGTTTACTGACTGGAACTGGTGGGTATGACAATATGCAACGCCTCGAGCGTCGCACCCTAATTTATGCTGGGAGAGAAGTGGAACACAACACATTTTGCTGACGCAGCATGCGCATTGCAGACACAAGAACTTGTTAAAATACTTTTATTAAATTGATATTACAAAGAATCGGTTAATTGCTCGAATTAACTGCTTACTTATTACAGAAACTAGAAAGATTTGCATTGTTAACAATACATCGTGACCTACGAACAATGCATTATGACTTACGGTAGAACCACAGTACCTGTGCTCTCACTGGGTCTAACTCATCATTTAACATGTGTCGTTTAAGACGGGTGTGACTTTCATGTGTAAAGTTAAACATTGAGTATTTTATTTCCTTGTTAAATGATCCTTAATGGTAAAACTATACCATAATAAATGTTTGCACTACAATCATGTCACGCAGTGACGTGTAGCAGCTGTTGAAGTGCGCGTAGTTCTTGCTGACGGTGACTAGCCATGCACGTACACAGACTCGCACACACACACACACACACACACTGAGAGGAGCAACTTTGACTTGGGTGAATCCGGGTCGTTGAAATTCAGCCTACATGCACATACGATTCAATGTTTATCTGCTCTGATTGGCTTTCTTCGACGTATAAACTTTCACGATCGTCACAGTTCTGTTTTTTACCATCCTTTGTAAGGGGCTTGGCATTGGGGAACAAACTATCTAAGGGCAGCATCAGTACCATCAATCTCACCTCGTTTTGTTGAGACGGTGAGGAAGGTAGTTAGTGACAAACAGCCTCCAATTTGTGGCTTCTGATCTGCAGAAGGATGAGGTTGTGAGACAAGTGTGACACATTGCTAGTATTACTAGGTAGTATTACACATTGCTCCACACCTACCGTTCATTCTCTCAAAACGTCAATGATTACTCAAATCTTTTTCGATACACTCACGTCACAACGCACATTACTCAACAGTCACACGAAGTGACACGCATTTTTCTATGTTCTGTGAAGTTCCGTTTTGGCAGAAACTTTGTGACATTTTCCAAGGTGATGACTCATGTGAGGTTAGAAGCTAAACTATAAACTTTTATCTCAAGCAGTAGAGAAGAGCAGGAGCTGCACATCTTCCTCAACATTTGAGTACAATGAACCTTATGAGTTGAAGTTTCATCAGGTATACGTGTCAATACTTGTTAGGACTACAATACAGAGCATGTACTTTCATAAAAAATTAATTTCAATTGTAAAACTTTAGGAACTGCGGTAAAATTAGGAGATAAATCGTGGATGAGCTCACTATTCTTCAGTAATTCTGATAAGTGTACAGTTTCGTAGAGAATCCATGGAGTGCGCAGTCCACCGGGAAGTCAAGGTACAAAAAATAGTATTGAAGAAGCAGTCATGACTACCCCGAGGACTGAAGCAGTTTCGATCATCTGGAGGTTTGAGACAGTCATAATCACATGTAAAACATAACATTTTATACTTCTACAAAGAAGTTGGAACGCTTCACTAGATAAGTAACCAACAGATAGAAATCTTATTATTCCTTTTACATTACGTTAAAAAATTAGCTTTTAAAAGTGAATCACCTTTCCTACTTTCTTGTGGATAAAGCTCTGATCTTGCTTAAATTGCTGGCTCAGTCGGCAGGCCGCGCGTCTGGCCTTGATTTTGGGTGTGGAATGAAAATCGTGTCCCTTTCATCGAGTTAAAGTAAGAGGTACATATTCTCAGTGAAATACAGCTTTGAAAAAGAAAGGCAACGTAAAGAGTGCAGGCAGAACTGAGCGCACTCTCGCCCAACCATTAATTTGATAGCTTTGTGACTCCATGCACTAGAGAATATAACGGTCACAGAAACCCCCATACTAGCAACATTACTTTGTTTTTGAAATAGTGTCAACCTTTAAACAAACTATCCTAGATCGAGATATTCAGTCCTAACAACTTATCAACGAGCTCATCCAACGCGAGCTAGTAATCCTCCATAAGGTGCAAGCTCAGCGACTTGTCAATTTCCTTAGAGAGCACTAGCCTGATAAACAGATAGTGGAGCAGACGAGGCTTAATTAAGAGGCCAAGGTGGTCGAATTCTTTTCGCCTCGTTAGCGTCCAGCGTCAGGGTCATGGCCATTGCGCTAATGATTTATAATAATCTACAAGCCTTTAGTTTAATATCACTTGCGTATTCTTCGAAATTTTGGTCTCAAATTCACTGTGAATGTAATAGAATAAAAGAAAACGTCGAGACCATATTATTTCTACAACATCGACTATTATGTTTAAACATACACATTTTCATGTAAAATCTTGAGTATTCTCTGACACAAAATTAGCGTCTGAAAACACGTACCAACCATCGTAGTCTTCCGTTACCAGCACTTGTCCCAGGCCTAACGCATGAGTTAGTGCCCTCGCGTTTAGACACTTATCGGCTCATGCCTAATATATACTTACTTTTCCCAGCGCGTATGTCCTCGCCCCTTCGTTCGAACCCCTCGCTTGTGGAGTAATACCAAAACTCTATCCACTTCTTCGGGTGTCAGGTTGAGGGCCGTGAACAAAATGAGTTCTTCAAACCTGATCGAATACATCCATACATCAGACCAATCACCCTCTCAGACGACCGAGTAGAGGCTGTAAAGTGGGCTGACAGCACTTTAAAGCTAAATGAAACACAATTGATGACATAAAACTGGTATGAATCACTGAATTTACCAAAAAATAAATTTGAGAATTAATTATTGAGATAGTCATTTTCGGATGAGTACATTTATAATTGAATCATGATCAATATACGTTTCGGAAATAGGAGCGTTTTATGACACAGGGGGCAGTAATACCGGTGTTATACTTTATCGTCGATAAAATTTAGTTTGAGGATTCGTGATCAGGCCGAAATTTGGTCAGGGTACCTTTTGATTCGGAGATAAGAGCGAATACGGTCAGAGACACTGTTTGGTCTGAAGCGCAAAGTGGAAGGATGCGCAGTATGGTCAAAATACTCTTCTGGATGCAGTGTTATCAAAGGGTGCTGTACATTGTTTGAATCGTAATATAGTCGAGGAGATAGTATGCGCGGTAACGTAGTTTAGGGTACATAATAGCTATGCCGCAATTTGAACGATTTACAATAAAACGTGGAGAGGGGATGATTGGTCGAGAATCAATATTGCTGGGGATTCAACATAGTTGGATTACACTGCATGGACGTTGGGTCTTAATGCCAAAAAGGTCAACTGAACACGCAATACTAACACATGAAATACAGGGTGTTGGTGGAACTCTTGGTACAAACTTCGGCTACTAGTAGCAAATACAAATTTTAACTTTTTTTCATCAGTAAAAAATATCGAAAAACGCTTAGTTTTTTAATAATTGGGCTTAGCAGTTTTTAATGCTGCGCTTCAAAAACTCACGGCGATCTTAGTTAACCACATGCACTAATGTTCAATAATAACACACGAGGGTAATGAAAAACGTTAAATAACATGAGGTACTTTAATAAATAATAGAAAGTAACGCATCAAAGTAGGTAATCGAAATTTCGACCATTAACATCGATACACGCAGGACGTCTTCGTCGAAGCGAGTTGCGTACGTTGCCAAACATTCCTGGGTTGTCAGCGATATCTCCAGCAGCGANAGATTTTGTACACATCTCCAGTAAGACGCTCTGGCAGAATGTATGGACCAATGAGTTGATTGTGCACTATACCTGCCCAAACATTGACAGTGTACCGATGTTGGTGATGACGTTCATGGATGACACGAGGGTTGTTCTGCTGCCATGAGTGAAAGTTATGATAATCAAAAATTCCATCTCGGCTGAAGGTTGCTTCATTCAAAAACCACTGCGCGAATCGCTCACGAGGACCATAATCAACGGGAAGGAGACCCTGGGCTCTCTGGAAGTGATACGGATGATAATTATTCCGGTTCAATACATGCCACACTGTACTATGGTCACGAATACGCAGAGATGCTGCTGCGGCACGGGTGCTCGTACTCGGGTTTCTACGGAAATGTTCCAACACTTCTTGCTCTCGATGATAGTTTATTGGGCGACCAACGTCTACTCTGTTTACACTAAAACTGCCGGCTTCCGTCAGTCTTCGGTGCAATGCAGTGAATAATCGATGCTCAGGGACTTCTCGATTAGGGTAACGTTCGTGATAGATTCTCGCGGCATGTCTTGCATTACCATTAGCAGCACTATGAGTGAAATACATGTCTGCCATTTGTGCATTTGTAAGGCGATACATCTTACCACTTCAGTGCTACGGTGCTAACTGACAAAAAATACACATGCGCTTCTCACCGGGGGTCGCTAACGTTGACTAGGAATTTCTAGAAATTTCCTGAATCTGTGAATTAGTGTTTTAAACTGTAAATAAAACATGTTCGATTCTGCCAACACTTGTTCATTCTAATTCCCCATATTGCCCTTATTCCTGTCTGTTGCGAAATCGCTGTTGTGTTCTTGTAGCGTATCATTAAAAACTTCTAAGCCCAACAAATAAAAAACTAAACGTTTTTCGATATTTTTCACTGCTAAAAAAGTGTTTAAATTTGTATTTTCTACTAGTAGCCGAAGTTTGTACCATGAGTTCCACCAACACCCTGTATATCACTCTTAGAAGTTTTCCATCCTATCGACACTATGTGCTAGCTTGCCCAGGTGAAGCCGTTTTGTAGGGTGACAAACCTGCAGGCACAGAAATGCGCTTCATCAAGGATTCTACTAAGTTGCTGACCTGCCGTCGTTTGGGGCTAATGTCAGTACTGTGTTGCTGACGGCCTCCCATGATCCTTGCACTATCTTCTTCACAATCAGTCTTGAAGGAGCCCAATTCGTACGCTGCGCAGAGCCATCGCCTCGATCAGAAGAATCAAGAAAGAATTTTGAACTGCTTAAAAATGGGCCAAGATAATACGTGGTTATCTAGCTACTACGTAGGCAACAAGTTAGCAAATGATTGAATCAAAAAGCTTGTGAGGGGGCCAGGAAGTTGGTGAGTACGGCAAACTTGTCTAAATTTGTGAGTGAGCCAAAGACTGGTATTGGATCGAGAAGCTTGTGGGTGCATCCAAAATCTGATCAATAGATCAATAAAATAGTGAGGAGTTAAGATTTTTGTTCTCTGCAAATCATGACTGCTTGGGTCGCGAGGCTCGGGGCATTGTCCTGCATTAAAATTGCAAATTCACAAAAGTGACATTGCTGATCGGAAAGAGCATTATTTGCTGATGCGTGGCCCCTACCTAGTAACTGCAGTATTGTTCGAGCCATGATTCTGCACGAGCAAATTTCAACCCTCTTATGAAAGATTTTGGAGACTCAATTTCGGATTTTCTTGACGCAAGTACATTTTGTTTTCAAATTTATGGAAATCTATTCTCACTTCAGAACAAAAGTATTTACTTCATCATTCTTCTTGGGGCCAAATCCCTCGCTGAGTGACAGATCATTCAAGCCAAAATTCTTCTTCTTTTAACTTTTTGCTAGTTTAACACAGGAGGAGTTCAACACAATATTTTACACCTTATGTCAGAACACAGCTTAACTCGAAAATTCATACTAATTTACTGCCTCCATTTTTGCGAAACAGTCGCTGCAGGTATGAAGCTACTAGGTCCTAGAATTTAGATTTTAACTTTCTGAATGGCAAATCAAGGACATTTCGCCGATGTATTACGGGTGCGCAATGGAGAGCTTAAGGGACATATCACCTGTAAATACCTCCAAATCATAACCAAAATGTCCAAGATAAGGACGAAGTTTTCGGCCCAGATATGCCTGCAGCCATCCATGATGATCATCTATGCTACGTCCCTGTGGTCTCCGAAAGTCTTCGATCGGCCTAGCATGTATCATTTCACCGGCGATATGTGCATGATTCGTGGCAGGCCATCCTTGAATTTAGCGTTAAAAACTTGCGGCCGCGCACTACCTAACGCCGCTGATCGACCCCAAATATATGCACCTGCAAAACGTACATGTTGAATGTTGGAAAATTCAGTGTAAATATTTTAACCACAAAAAAAGTCATCATAGTCGTACACAGTGGTGTAATTCTTTTGTCAAAATTCAGTTTCTTCAAAAAGTTACAGCGTCTTTTATTTCGTTGTGAAAATAATTTTCTAAATTAGTAGCAAAGTGAATCTTTAAATCTTTTATGCGCACTTGTTGACAAAATTTGGAAAACCTGTCCAATGACTAAGAAAATGACGATTAAGTTTAAAATAGGCTATACATATTTATAGTCACAATTATAAAAAACGAGAAGCCTAATGTAGAAGTCTATTTTAACACTTCTCAGATGATGCAATACTTGACAAAAAAATCAGATCAAGTGCATTGCCAGGGGCAAACCTAATATAAGTTCACCAGTGTTGGCGCGCACCTGCATGTTGCCCTGTCAATGCACCAGATAAGCATGGCTGGACGAACGTGAGTGCTGCGGTAAGTGGGTTTTACTACGTTTGAGGAACATGTTTGGATAAAATGTGAGTTGTACTATTTATGGTTATTAATAGTGAGATTTATGTATATTTTGTATGCAGATTGAATCAAATGATTAGAAAACCACGACTAAAGTCTTGCCTAGGTACGTATTCTTTTATTTCGTCACATCATTGAGTAATCACGGCTTTAAAACCCTAATAAAAATTTCATTGCATTTTCAACCGTGTCGCTAAAATTCAAAGAAATGAGTGTTTGAAGTAAATGAAGATTTGACTAAATGTTTCTGGAAGAAATTGTTCGAGTAATTTCACACGACTTAAATTAAACTTTTGAAGTTTACAGACCGCAACAAATTATTGGCTTCGAAGGAAGTTTTTTCCGCTTGACTATTGGTTGCAACGATTAACGAATTAAGAAATGGCTGGCATTTATATGGCTTACATAGAAACACAAAGAAACTCGATACAAGCAGAAATTTTCAACAGAAATAAGTTCCCCGACATAAATGTGCCAAATCTCAGGACTTTCACTGCTATTCACAGGAGGTTTCGAGAAAATGGTCCTTCCAAGGTTACGTGACCCACCTAACGCAAGGGATAGAAAGATTAAATCTTGAACGAGAGCAAGAGGTTCCAGAGTACATTCAGGATCATCCTAACGCAAGTTTTCGTTGTGTTGCTTATGCACTGGAGATCAGAGATCATACTGAAGTGTGGAACGTTTGCGTGCAAGTGATCTTCATCCCTACAGATTTGAAAGAGTTCAAGGATTAATAAGTTACGCTACAATAGGATATTTTTTTCATCAATTATTTTCACAGATGAAGCAAATTTTTGTAGAGAGGTGTTTTAACCATCAAAACAGGCACCACTGGGCAGAATAAAATCCCCACAACATTACAGAACACAGACACCAACATCGGTACAGTGTCAACGTTTGAGCAAGTATTGTAGGGAATCACTTTATTGGTCCATACATTTTTCCTGCCACACTTAAAGGGGATACTTACAATGTTTTCCTGCAAGGACTCTTCCAGTATTACTTGAAAATGTTCCTCTTGATGTTCGCCTTAGAATGTAGTTTCAAGAAGATGGTGCCCTGCATCATTTTCAAGAGCAGCAAGAGACACACTTAGCATTAAGTTCTCAGACAGATCAATAAGACGTGGAGGAGCAGTTAACTGGCCTTCTAGGTCTCCTTATCTGAACCCATTAGACTTTTTCTATGGGGACATATGAAGAACCTCGTGTATTGTACGCCTGTAGAATCGGAGAAAGATTTGATTGCCAGGATTGCGGGGCTGCTGGAGACCTAGCTGAGAAGAGAGGAGTGTTCGAACGAGAACAGCAGACTTAGGAGAATCGGTGAAGTTGTGCATAGAAGGAACTGGGAAACATTATTAACATCTGTTGTAACCTGATCCTTAATACTGAATGATGATACATCATGTACTAAAGTAACATAGCGTGCTGAAAGCTTCAGTAGCTAAATAATTTTGTGTTCTGAAATTACACTTTAACTTTCATATCTGTGTATGAATGTGTTCTGGGAACCTGTTTTTAATTTACTTTGAGTAAAAATAATTAGATAAAACATGTTCTCAGAACCATAATCAATACCATAAAACAGGTTAAAAAATGTCAAATCCATACCTTTATCACAACATTCTCTTCGAACGTTGAAAAACCCACTTACCGCGTCACTCACGTTCGTCCAGCCTGGTGCATCAGGTGTAGTGTGACAGGGCAACATTTAGGTGCGCTTCACTACTGCTGAACTGATTTCAGTTTTCCTCCTGGCAAATGCACATAATCTGATTATTTTTTATCACACATTACATCATCTGAAAGGTCTTGAAATAGGCTTTCATCGTTGGATTCTCGGTTTTTACAAATATTGTGGCCATTGAGGACACCGTAACCTTTTTTGACCAAATGTTTAAAAAAATTGATTTGCTTTCAATTGAAGCTATACATGTGCTGAACATCCTCAATTAATTTTACAGGTGTGCACGCAATAGAACGCTCACTATGATTAGGTGGACTGTTGGTGAGGAGGAGCTGTTTTTGTTGTAAAAAAATTCTTTTTGAACAAAACTTTTTAACTCGTTGAATAACAAATCCTTTAAAACTTCTTCAATCATAAACCCAAAACAACGACAACAGAAAATTTTTTAAACAAACAAACAAATTTTTGGGAAATATTCATTTTTTTCATTTCAGTGGAAACCTAAAACTTTCCACACGAGAAATGCTACTCCTACAATTTTTGGTGTGCAGTGTCGAGATAATGTTTTTTTTTAATTAAAAGAAGAATAATAGGGGCACAGCCCCGAGGAAAGAATTTGAGATTTTCGAATTTGGTAAAAAACGGGAGACTGTCAGAGTGAAAAAATCGATTTTTTAAAAATTTTTCACAATTGACTTTTTCATTCAAAGTATCTCCAAAACAAAACGAGTTTCAAACATTCCTACCTCGGGGCTGTAGCCCAAGTGTTTTGGGGTACCGCAAACCGTATCCCCAAATATATCCCTATATTTCATTTCCTTTGCCGTAATTCATTTTCTGCAGAGCAAATCAAAAATTTCCTACAGGGTGACCCTATTTATTTCATACGTTTCATCAGTCTCAAAATTAATAAGCATTGGTTCTTCAATAAAGAAAAAAGTGCAAAATACTATCGGCCCCTCAATTCCTGTTGCCTATTTTGAATTTGAACGTCATTTTCTTAGTTATTTTAATTATTATCAAATTTAGACAACATTTTCGCATAGAACATTGAATGGTTCACTTTGTGACCAACTTTTATCGAAATTGGTTAGTAAATGAATTTTTTGCATCGAAAATTGCTTTTCGGACTAAAATTCAAAACGCTCTGACTTTTTAATAAACTGAGTTTTACGAAAAAAATTACACCTCCATGTACGGCTACGATGACCCTGATGAAGTTAAAATATTTGCACTGAATTTTCCATACCCAGTGTATCAAACACTGACGATTGTTCTCCAAAATGGCAATCTCGCTGAGCGTGGCTGATAGTTTTTAGAGGCAATGCTTGGTGAACGCATAAAAATTTACCCCCTGGTGCCAATAACGTAGAGAAACTAAAATGGAGGCTCTACTTTTATGAAAATCAAAAATATCTGTCCAATTATAGCATAAACGATGCTATAATTTATACGTTTACGTACTAGCCTCCAACTCGGTCAGTAAAAAGTTCTTGCTAAGGCTTACAAGGTTTTTGTAGCCAAGGTTTTTGTTGCCTTTTATTTTATGTTAAGACGCAAAGCATGATTTGCAATAAGACACCATAAGAAGAAATAATAAAAGATAAAATTTATATATATCTTATATGAAATATAGAACTAGAATGAAAGTTATTTTAAGCCTCCCTAGCCGTATTAATGCATTTAAAGACTGGAGGGTGAAAGGCACAAATTTTTATAAAGTTATGCGAGCTAGGTATCCGTGAACGAAGCGGGTCTACACATCGTGGGTACAAAAACAACAAGATAGAAAGAAGTTTATAAAACAAGATAAAAGTTATAGATGAAAATAATATGTGATGAAAAAAAAGGCAGAAGTTAACCGCAAAAACATGATTCGTAATAAAACAAACGCCTATATTATTTTAACCAAAGGAATGCCTACCTTACCTTCAGTTGGGCCCCGCAAATCCCCCTGAGAACGCAATATCCCAAAGAAACAATAGTTCCCAATTGAAAATCAAGGACGTATAGTCGGTGGATTACGGTCGTGCCGGTCGATTGTGTACGATTTATAGGCTGGTCGGCCTGCTCTGCATTAACACTCCCTCAACGCGCTCTTAACTACGCGCGGTCGAGCTCGGACGTGAAACTCATAGTTGGCCATGGACGATTTGAAGGCACAATATTTTCAGTTGGTTAACATATGAGAGCAGCCATCCGTGGTTTACAGCCTTCCAAATGTATGCTGCCGGTAGTGTGTTGCAGGTGGTGTGTTGCAGGTGGTGTGCTGCAGATAGTGTGTTTCAGGTGTATGCTGCAGGTAGTGTGCTGCAGGTAGTGTGCTGCAGCCAAGGTAGCAAGAAATTATTCGGTCAATATTGGGTTGATAATTATTTATTGACCCGATATTGGAATCTTGGATTACAATAAAAGGCTAATAACAAGACAATGTCGAAAAAAGATACACTTATATATGATATCAAGTTGTTATTGGGACAATGTAGTAAATAGTTTTATATCTAATATTAAACTAACAGTGTATATGTATATGTATGATATTCAAATAAGTGGAAACTATCTCATAATTATTAAAAATCTCGCAATTGATAAAATTTGTTAAAATAAAAATAATTATTGTCCAAACATTGGGTTGATATCAAACGCCAATAAACGGAGTAATTTGTATAAAATGTACCAATTAAGTTAATGAATAGTTATTTCAGTCATCATTGAGTGCAGATATATTTGACAGATATCAAGATATGTGAATACGTTACAATAACATGTATATTCAGAATTAGTGTAAACACAGGTTCACAGTTCTTGTTTTTTCAGTCGTCCAATGAGTTTCGAAGGTCTAGTTTTTTCAAAAAAATATGCTAAAAACGTTTGTCATATGTTACTATAGCAATAAATGTCTATATATTGAACAATTTCGCATACTTGACGTGATCAAACTGCATGTACAGGTTGCCCGACCACCTTGTATTTTTCTAAGGAACATTTTGTCGTGCTTTACCCTAGTTACCCCTCAAACCATAATTCTAGTCTACTTATGTATGCTCTGTAACTTTGATACATCCCCAATGAAAATTCTTATGAGTAAAACTTTAACTTTCTCTTCTGCGTATCATCGATACCAAGTAGAGGTGGGTTATTAGATAGACCGTCTCTTCACGCCGCTAACGGAAGAGAAAGGCGAAGCAGCTGCATACGGTCTTACAACCTCAGTATCAAGTCGATAGTGACAAACAATAGCGGATATTGGAGAAGTGAATATATTATTATCGGGACAATATTGTTGTACCAACATCAACCTTATATCAATAATTGAGCATCAATCCAATGATATTTTTGGGAACACCTCATTATCTAGTCAATATTGACACAATAATTAGTTGATATTGGGTTGATGATAATATTGTTATTGGGCCAATATTTTTTCCAATATAAACCGAATTTTCCAAAATAAGGTATTTTGCCAATGTTCATTTTGAATATCCAGTCAATATTGAGACTGTATATTGGCTCAATATTTGGTCAATAAATTTTGCTACCTGGGAGGTAGTGTGCTGCAGGTAGTGTGCTGCAGGTAGTGCTGCAGGTAGTGTGCTGCAGGTGGTGTGCTGCAGGTGGTGTGCTGCAGGTGGTTTGTTGCAGGTGGTGTGCTGCAGGTAGTGTGTTCAAGGTTTATGCTGCAGGTAGTGTGTTGCAGGTGTATGTTGCAGGTAGTGNTGTGCTGCAGGTAGTGGGCTGCAGGTAGTGTGCTGCAGGTGGTGTGCTGCAGGTGGTGTGCTGTGTTGCAAGTGTATCTTGCAGGTAGTGTGCTGCAGGTAGTGTGCTGCAGGTAGTGTGCTGCAGGTAGTGTGCTGCAGCAAATTATCGCCGTGCGTATAATGGATGGACGTCACCCATCAAACGTGTGTTTTGACATAGTTGCGTACACTGCATTTAGCTTAAAATAACATGTCGAATATTTTATTTCATGTTCATTTTCCTCCCAAAGTTTTCACAACATAGTAAATGAACACTTCACTTTACTATGCTAACAAAAAAACATCGGTGCATTTATTTGCGTTCATTTATGTGCTTACGATTACTATGGATATGTTTTTATTTCATTATTCTACGAAATGTCACCCATCAGCTAAAATAGTTTGATAAATCACACAGGAGTTGAAGCTGCAAATGTACATAATTTCACGATAAGTTTTATTACTCGGTTTTTCCAAATCGTCATGAAAGGATGATAGTTTAGGTTTTTTTTAAATTCGAATTTGAAAAATTAGTTCATTTTAACAATGTCACCAAATTTAAACTTTAACCACAAAACGATAGTTTAGGTGTAGTGTACGTTTTAAACATGTCACATACCCCAGTACTTAAAAAAACTAAAGATCAATCGTTATTTTACGCTAGCCTTGACAGTTTGAATTAGAATTGAATAACAAAAAAACATAATCTAATACACCCTAACATCCTTGCATATACACGTGAAATATCTGCAGTATTTTTTCGTCTAGTATTATGTACTTTCACAAAAATTTATTTCGAACGTTCAAACGTTACTGTCCGTTAAGCTATTTTTAGGGCAACTTAAAATTTGATCTAGGGACACGTTCAAAGCATCGTGACGCGATCTGTCATCTGTTAGTTCATGTCTCTTGACAGTGAGTCATCGTGCCTCGTGCGACGCTTTCGCAGTAACTGACTGTGTAGTTTGTGAGGTTGCGATCAGTGTTGTGACTGTGTTCTTCGCAATTATTGCATTAGATAAATTGTGACGCGTTATTGCATCAGATGCCAAAATCATGTTTACTGATGTTGAATTGATTGTTTACCGGGATGTTGCGGTGATCGACCGTTACGCTCATCCTTAAATCTTTCTCGCCGGTAGGCGAGTCGAGCTAACTTCTATTTTTTAAACTTAGTTACGTGAAATGTTATTTGTCCAACTGTTTTGAAACTAGAGCAGTGGTATTCATATCAAAGTCCTCTGCATAGATTAATGAGCAAGTTTACAGAACAGTTCACATTCACTTGATTCATTTGCAAGTTTTATTCATGAATATTGGAAGCATGAAGAAGATACAATTATTTTTGTGAACTCATTTTAAGTGGTTCCAGTGGAGAGTTTGGTAAATAAAGATATAGGTAATTAGCTATGTTTTACGCTACGTTAATAGAGAATTATGTTGGTAGACATGCAATGTCTCTTTCTTCATGATTTGTTACATTTTACATCAACGATTTTTCTGACTTAATTATTTTTGGCATATAAACAGAATTGAATGAGCTCCATTGTTTTTTAATATCGCTTTTGAGTTGGGATAATTCGAGGATAAAATTATTTATATGATGCACTTGGTATCCTTTGTGGAGACACATGTTGGCATGAAAGGATATCCTCTAAATGGTCCCTTCATTATCCCCTCTCCTGAAAAACTGTTGTATTATGAGAGGCTTATTTGCATTCTGTAAGTAATAACTATGATGATTTTTCTGTAAGATTCTATAAAGAAAAAACATTCAATATAATAACTCATGTATTACANAACTTGACGCCTGCTTAATTCTGGCAATAAGCCGTATAATTCCGATAAAAACTGATTGAATAAATTGTTCAAGATAATGTAAAATACCACAAGAAGAAAGACACTGCTCATCTTTTCAACAATATCTTCGCTAACGTAGTGAAAAATATAGCTGATAGTATTCAAAGTAAACCTTCTGATCACTTGGAGTACATGGATCAGATTCGTGAACGCAACTTTTTTTTCTGTACGCCAACTAACTCTTCCGATGCAATTGCGTGCATAAACCTGAAAAATAAATCGAGTGTCGAGTGGATTACAAACGTTTTAACCTAAAGTAATTAAAGTTTTTGCTGATATTGAAGCCCAGCTAAAATTTAATATTATTAACCAGTCTCTCTTCCTAGGCACTTCCCGAACTTTCTCAAATTTACTCGAGTAACCTTTGTTTTTAAAAATCATGAAAAATCAGGCCTGAAAAATTACTGACCTATCGCTGTGCTACCAATAATTAGCAAAGTATTCGAGAAAATTTGTAAAAAAGTGTATTCAAGTTTCGAACAAAAATAATTTCTTTATGATAAACAATTTGATTTTTGCACTAAAATATCAACAATACAGGCTATATTAAATCATTGAAAATATCTTCGTTCTAAAGAGATGAATGTAAGATTGTTTTGTCTGTTTTTCTTGACTTTTAAAAAGTATTAGTTTGTGTGGACAAGATCATATTACTCTCGGAACTCCACAGTTAGGGTATTCGAGAAGTTGCTCCTCATTGTTCCAGATCATACCTAACAAGTCGGATGCCATACGTTGGCATCTACGAAGCAAAATTGGGTCTACAGACATTATTAGCTATGGAGTTCCCCAAGGATCTGTCCTTGGGCTTCCCTATTTCTAATTTTTGTCGATGATATTGTTAAATCCACATTATTTTTCAAATTCATACTTTTTTCCGATGACAGCACGCTCTCTACGGTCCTTTGAAACCAAAATCTCGCTCTAGTTACGGAGAGTATAAACAACGAACTCCATAAGGTTTCATGGTGGCTTAAAGCTTAAAATCGATAAAACAAGATGTATTACATTCGCATTCAAGAAAAATATATCTCTTCCATTCATTAGTACAGGCGAAGGTGAAATCGAAGAAACCAACTCATCTAAGTTCTTTGGCATCATATTGGGTAAATATCTGACTTTCAAAGAACACATCGCTCATCTTAGTATTAAGTTATCAAAATCTGTCAGAATCCTCCATTTAGTGAGAAATTTCCTGCCTGAAGACGCTTTGCAAATACTTTAACGAACGCTCATTTCACCATGCTCACAATACGGAATAGATCATGGAATGGAACTAATGAAAATAAAACCAATTAACTTTTTACTCTGCAAAAAAGAGCCATCAGAGCGGTAAAGAAACTAGAATTTGAAGCTCACACAAATGACTTTCAAATATTTACAAATGCTAAAACTTTCAAATCTCTACAAACTCTAACATGTAATTTCATGTATAAAACATTGACCAATGATGACGACAATGAGCTCAAATAATTATTTACTGCACAAACTGGTCACTACGACCATTTAACCCGTAATAGAAGTAACTTCGTACTTCCTTATTATTCAAAGGTTCGGTCACAGCACAGTAAACTCTTCGTTGAAACTTAAACTTGAAATTCAATCCCTACGGAAATCCGTGCGAGTAATTCTTACAAATTATTCAAAATAAATCTTGAATAGCATTTGCTATCAGAATATTAGTCATGTTAGATGACCAAGTAAATTTTTTTCTCTTACATGACTGGTCCTGATAGAGTAATTTGCCTTGGTTAATGTCTCTGATCTTCAGTCTGTTCTTCAATCGTTTCAAGAATTTACTTTTAACTTCTAGCCCAAATATGTACTACTTTGTAAATTTAAGCATCGAGTATCGAGTTAATTAATTTATCGATCAGTCTAATGCGTAACTTGGTTGAGTGAAGTATGTTAGACATTATTGTACACCATAGAATAATGTTGATGGTAGGATGTTTTCAAATCGTCTGTAGAAAACACTGCAAACATCTAACCCGCGTAAACTATTTTGTTTAACGAAGCATCAAATATTGAGTCAACTAATTGATGGATCAGTTTAATGCGTAACTAGGTTGAATGAATATGGTTCGAAATTGCTGTACACCTTAGAATAGTTTTGATGGGAGGATGCCCTAGAAGTCATTGAACTAATTCGGGCTCACAGGTAGCTCTACTCAAACTTGACTATTGTACTAGACTTGAAAAAACAATCAACTTTTGTATCGCCAGTGGTAAATAAATTGTTTAAAAAATTTTTTGTTCAATAACTGTTTGAATTATTCAAGGGGTCAACCCAGCGATTTTTTATTTGTTGACCGATTGTTCTGAAATTTACGAGGTATATGCATTTTAATGAATAAGCACCTTTTGCTGATGTAACTTTTCGTTTGAGGCTCGAATTTTTGAGAAAATTCGATGTACAAGTTGATTTGTAATTTTGTTAGATATTTAAAATGAATAAAGACAACGAGCTTTCATGCTACAACAAAACCAAAGGCACTTTAGAATTCATATAACATTTCTAACAAACTAATGAATTCGGATTTCATATTTTCTTTTTCGTTTTCTCCTGATCTCCGAAAATCGATCATTAATAAAAAGCAAGGCGAAAATTGCTAGAAATAAAATTATTTTTATTACAAATAACGAAATAAAACTGAACGTTTCAGACAAACAGTTCAATTTCATCAAAATCTATGTATAACAAAACCAAAAGAGGAAAAATTAATTCATTGATGAAGTATTTCTAATAGTTTAAACTTTCAAAAACACGAACAACAACGGTAAAAACAGTAAAAAAAAAAGGTGAAGGAAAACTGGAAACTGAACTATTTCTTCGTTCAGTTTTTGTTCAGTTTTTTCTTTCTTTTTATATTTTTTAAAAGCTAAACTTGAAATATTTGCAAGTCTCTCTAAAACAAAATTTTGATCTGCATCAAGATATTTAAAATCTATTCCAGGAGGTCCTGGTTGTGAAGGCAATAATGATTTTTCTGCTTGCTGTGTAAAAAATATTAACACCTTTGATTTTTTAAATACAGTCTTTTTCATTCGCTATATTTTTCATAACTCTCGTTGATATCAAGTTGCTTACACGTTTACTCAATCTCTTTAAATCTAGGTTTAGTTTTGCATTTTTATCAGTGTCATTCTGAAGAATTAGTTGCAACTGACTGATTTCATTTTGAATAAAAACAATATCTCTCAAAAACTCTTTTTAAAAAATTATCTGCATCACTCAAGTTTTTAGCTAGCTCTTCTACCTTACTCAGCGGAACTGACTGTGCTCGTAAATCCACAGGGATTTTTTCACATCATTAAATTTTTCTTTGCTGACTAAGGTTAGGTTGATTATAGATTTTGTAGCCTTTTGTAAACTTCAACAACTGAGAGTACTAAGGATACGGTACTCTCCATGACACGCAGAGTTACGTCACTTAATTCAGTTAGTTGTGCCTCTAATCTTTGAGTTTTTTCCGCAACATCACCATTTAGTGTTGTTTCTAAATTCTTCAGCTGCTTGCCAACTTTATCGTGATGTCAGCAAGTTCATTTTTTTCTTAAACTTGATTACTTATTACGGGAAACGAACGTTTATTTTCTTATGAAATTTAAAAAGTAATAAAATACATCAGGAGCGAAATAAGCTTAGAGGTATTCACAACATGTTTAAAACATCCGAATGGATGTTCAGAGCCTAAAAATTTTTTAGAATTTGCCTATACTCCTCCCCCTCAAAGGTAAATTTCTAAAAAACGATATTTCTCAGCCAGTATTGTACATAGACAATTGGTTTTTTAATTGCGATCCAGTTTGTTGATATCGCTTCAAAAAATGTTTAAGAAGTGTTTGCATTTGTTAACCATGAAATATTTACTTCTAGTTATTACTTTACATGGCAATAAAAAAAATTCTAATCAACTTATCAAAAACTACCTCTCAGATTTATAATACTCACCTCGATCTTTACGGTGCAAAAAAGATCTCCTCGATAAGTGAAAAACTGTTGGAGAAATAATTAAAAAATTGGAACGCCTTTTTCTCATAATAAGTTCTTTTTGGCTGTGCTGCTCAATTTCTTCTGCAGTTTTAATTTATGAAGGAGATATTTTTTATGCATTTTCGTTTTCCAAGACTCCTGGAATAACATTCTGTAACTCCTTTCTAAAAAGATCAATAAAATAGAAATTTATGTTTAATAACAGGTGATGACTTCCATAATAATGTTTCTATGGTTGAAATTAAGCGGAAAGGTTTTTCATCAATTACACTCTTTTGAGTTGACCATGAAAATTTAAATTTATTCCTAAAAATGAGTTGATTTTTGGTGAAAGGAATTTCTGGTCATAAAAAGTGTTAAAAATTAGCCAATAAAGCCAAATTTTATCGAATTTTAAATTTTTCATGGATGCAGTTGCGGTGAACTTGGCCTAACCAGCATTTCATATACTACTCATATTAAATAGATAATCATAATTGAAATAATTTTACAACTTGTTTTTAGAATCATCAATCAGTAATAGCTTAGTATTCCTTTGTACTTTTTCAGTATTTATATCACTAAGTGAGGCTAAACATTTGAAATTTGATTTTATTCGAATATGTATCTTTAATGTTTTAATGACTAAAGTAGCTTTTCTTACTCTATCATTTTTATTATGGTTGCTGCGGCTCCGTGATGACTTCCATTGTAACATTATGGCTGCTTTTGTCAGCAATATTCTCAGTGAAAATTTGCAGAACGGTGATAATTAAAAATATAGAAATAATATTGAAATTTACTTTTAAATAAGAAAACTAGGAATTGCAACAATCTTGCCCCTGGCTTGTGGCAGTGCATAGCTGTTCCTTGCCGTTTAACAATCTAGCCTAGTAATGGTTTGCAATGCACTTGGTAAGTTGCATTACACCAATATGCTCGTCCTTCAAATCGATGTTAATTGTTCTCATTCGTGAAGTAAAGTAGTCCGTGGATGCGAATAAAGCTCAAAATCATACAATCAAGAGCACCTGACTCTTGAATGGTAGTCTATTGAGTTTTGCAAAGAAAGAGTTTCATTTCAAGTGAGCACGCAGATACAAAACTTTTTTTTCCGTTTATGGTAAGGCTCAAACACCCTTTCTCGACGAAACGACTACCTGCTGTGTGTATTAGTCATCCACTTTGAGTTGCCGGTGATATGCAGGTATATGTAAATGTTGCTCATCTATACGATACCATTTTATCCATATGTAAATATAAACATCAAGCGATTAGTGAGCCATGGGGAGTGTTGTTTAATAGGAAAAAAGAAACGTAAAATGCCTGAACTAATTGCTAGATATTTTAAGTCTCGCCTTCAGTTTATAAGAGTTTGATAATCAACGTCTTTCTATTCTACGCAAAATGGCCTAATGGAAATTAGAGTGGGAAGGAATATCCTTTTTAAGGTCATTTGGCAATTTTCAGATTGAAACAATGGGCTCTTTGGAGCATTGCCATTATTGACGCATACCTTTACGGAAAGCCTTTGCTTAATGTTTCATATTTGAACGTGACTAGTGAACTTTAATGCTATATAGAAGATCTCTACCATTAAAATATAAACTAGGCTTATTAATTTTTTAATGCTGCTATAGAGCTGGTTAAATAAGTCAAAGGATGAGTTAAATAGCCAAAAATTTTGAAACATGACTTTATGGGAGGTATAAGTATCCTGTTAACAGTACGCGTGTGTTCTAATGATGGTTTCAGTGCTAGTTAATTTGAGCGATGATAAGAGTAGTATGTTGATAAATAGGAGATGAGAGGAGTGCCGGATTCGAGTAATATCTCACCTGGCGATGATTTACCAGGTCATTTGCGCACATCGAAGTGAAAGTGTAATTTCACACATCTTGCCATACTAATGTGTGTGGACATAAATATGACGGAAAGTTTGTAATGTATTAGTGATTTTGTTTAATTATTATACCACATGTTATTTGATATTTTTCTCTTACACAGGTTCTTTTATAGTCAGTATATCCTTATTAAATGAATAAAATGAGTGATATTTAGCATAAAATAAAATAATACTTTACAAACTTAAATATTGCTGTGAGAAGCATTTATCCTGTATAAACTTGACTGCTGGAAAGGTAGAATAAAAAACATAGTTCCGCACTACAGTACTTTTAGGCCGTGATATTTTGACCACCCTCCGAAGTTTTCTTTGCATTTTCCATAACTGGTTGATACTAATGTATCATTTCTAAATAAAAACTGTTCGCAGAATCACGAAATATGAGGAAACTGTAAAAAAGTATGTCCTACTCAGTATATTCATGAGCTGACTCGCAATCCTGTACTTGATCACCAATTCTTTTTTTGGACAGGATCGTTTGACTGGGATGTACAGAGAGGCAAGAAAACCGTCACTTCTCTTCCAACTGTCACGCCGTCATTTGAAAATCGTGCGTCAGCCCTTGAAGAGCCTGTTCCACTAGAGTTAGGCGGGAAAACAGCTGTACTCTAAGTACTCTCTAAGCTCACTGAATGTATTAATTCCTCAGGGAATACAACCCAATTGAAAATTAAGGCCGTATTGCCGGTGGAACGGCGTTGGCAATACGGTTGTTTTTTGGTTGGAATACTCGCGGTTTAGAGGTTAAATGTCCCCATTATCGGATACAAAATCGCCCGTGAATCACCCGTGACCCGCCTTACCTACCGGCCGTGTGCCGCCTCAGAACCAGATTTGAATCGCTGCTGGCCGTCCATGGATTATAGGTTAAAAAATCGCTCCCGGTTGCACGTGCCTCGCCTCACGGGGTGTACAATATTGCACTAGAATCTATGGATCTTACAATACATTCACACCTGATGCATTGTGAATGTATTGGCCCAATAAGCTCAGTAAAATATTGTACATCCAATGAGATCGATGCACGTGCAACTGGGAGCTCAGGTACATAAGACAATACATTAGACAGGACATGGAATCCCGCTCTTTCTTTTACTTTTATTACAAAAACTAAACATTCACTGCATTAAAATTTACATGAATATCTTACTTCCATTAATCACAGCCTTCCCACCAATGGCACACTAAAATAAGATAGGAATTAAACATAGAATTACAATCCGTTTAAAATGCTGCATGTAACAAACAAATATCAACTACACAAACATAAGGATGGGAATGAAATTTCCATATCACAAAGGTTCTTTCAACGCTCGTTTACATTATAGATTAGATTATTGGTTAATTTAAGCCTCCCAATCCGCAACAAATGCGATCTAAAGAGAGGAAAAGGAAGGCACCATTTAGTATGGAGGCAACACGTGGACCACGTTTTGGTACGTATGTGTACCACTAAGTAAATTGCTCATTTGCATACCGGCGTAAATTAATAGCATTTCCATGATTCCACTACCTTTTTTAGAATTGATTTTAGCACACCAGGTTAAAATTATCGTTCACTTATATTTCTTACATTTATATATAGGACAAGAATGGATTTGAGCAGTACAGTCAGTTTCTAAATTCAGCTACTCACAACCTAACCGAACCAACCGTAGCAATCGCACAAACGTTTTAACCCTTTACCCGCGGCTCCTTGGGTATGCATCAGAATTTAAAAATATCTTGAATACTAGGCTCAAATGACCTAATAAGAATAGATTTGAAAGCATACCAAAAAAAAAATTATGGCAACACTGATTTTTAGCATGTTCCCAAAATGGAAACGTTGGCGGTTTCTGCTCCCTTATATAACAGGTTTTTTGGAAATGATGAAAAAACAGTTTCACGTATATTATTTTTATTAGAAAGACAGAACAAGTGAATTTAATTACAAACACAAATGTAGAAAATGAATAACAAACGTATAATACGTGCTTGTATCCATTATAACATCAAATATTGATGATTCACGAACAATATGAACAAAAGATTTTCAATTGTAACAATGCAACAGTATACTAGAATGACTCAATTATGTATTTCTGTTATCAGAACAGTTTTACAACTACATGAAAAAGATTGTGTTTGTCTGGAATCCATACGCCTTATTGCTTAGCATTGATATAATAAAAAAAATAATGTCTCGTTTCTCCATTCAGTGGGTACCACTCAAATCACTGCTTGTGATACAAATTACACCTTGTGATACAAATTACTGCTTGTGATACGAATTACTGCTTGTGAGACAAATTACTTCTTGTGATACGAATTACTGCTTGTGATACAAATTACTGCTTGTGATACAAATTACTGCTTCTGATACAAATTACTGCTTGTGATATAAATTACTGCTTGTGATACAAATTACTGCTTGTGATACAAATTACTGCTTGTGATACAAATTACTGATTGTGAAACAAATCACTCCAGAATTTGTGAAACCTTCAAGTGCACTTCACACAGTTGAGTCTCGTGTTCCTTTGGCACATGACACATCTTCCCTGCTTGCCACTTTCATGGAAGTGGTTTACTCCACCATTTCGAACAAGAACAACAAGGGCACAGGCTTGTCCTCCTCGCCGGGTTCTATCAGTTTGACGAGTCAACACGGTTCTTGAAACCTCCCTTCTGAGTTTAAGATAACTCATCTTTTGGCATGGGTTGGCCAATGAATAGCATTTATACGCAGCAACTACTGACAAGTTCAAATCATGAGCAAAACGATTCCATCACCACTTCTTAGAGTGAATTCTTGGCTCATGTATCTCGATTTCGTCTCCAATTTCCTAATGTTATTTTGATCAAGTATGTCATCATAATCTAGTTCTTCATTACTGGGCACACAATGATCACCATCCGTAAGAGGTAGACCAAGAATATCAATCCTGCTACTGTGAACATTTTCCTCCTCATCTGCAGCAGTGCTTAGGAAGCCATGGCGTGATATACGTGTTAATCTTCTGAAAACAATAAGAACGTTTAAAAAAATATTTTCATTTAATCTTTGATGATCGACAAGTAAAAAAGGAATACTTGAAAAATGCATGACTTGAAAATGCTCAAAAAATACATCAACAAAATATTACATGTGAGAAAGTTCATTTTAAAGATGGATCAAACGACCGCAACTGCGTTTCAGCCGCAAGAAAACCCACAACCGAATAACTGCAACTGCATTCCACCCCTCTGATCACAACCGCAACAACTGAAACCGCGGTTGTTGTTCAAAGTTGGGCGGTTGCAGTTATATGAAATGTAGTCCTCTTCAAAACAATACTGCATTTCAGTAACACGCTAGTCCATCCATCCTAACACCAATTATTATTGAAAACTGATCAGCTATATCGCTTAAAAATCATTTAATAATTCTTCAAAATGAAAAAAAATTGGATATTCNCAACTGCGTTTCAGCCGCAAGAAAACCCACAACCGAATAACTGCAACTGCATTCCACCCCTCTGATCACAACCGCAACAACTGAAACCGCGGTTGTTGTTCAAAGTTGCGCGGTTGCAGTTATATGAAATGTAGTCCTCTTCAAAACAATACTGCATTTCAGTAACACGCTAGTCCATCCATCCTAACACCAATTATTATTGAAAACTGATAAGCTATATCGCTTAAAAATCATTTAATAATTCTTCAAAATGAAAAAAAATTGGATATTCATAACCTAATGACAAGGATCTAAATTAGTAGATTGGACACACACCTTCGCATAAGTGAAATAAATCTAGAAAGTAAGTACAGAAACTTACCCGTAGAAAGAGGCGGCATCCATTTCACTTTCTTCACTCAGATGTTATCACGGTGGGCTACAGTTTTAGCATGTAATGACTGATAGCCAACAAATCTCACGCAAGCAAGTGCATGAACAGGTTACATGTCGCAAGACACTCGCACAGTGGGCCGAGTGAAACCTGTCATGACAGGGTACCCTCCACCGCCAACGTTCCCATTTTGGGCACATCTATTAATTTTTAGTTTTTGATCAATTTGATAGAATTATTTAACATTTCTTGCAAGTCTAATATAATTATTAGTTATTTGTCTTTGCTCATTCAGGAGCATAAAGAAATATCACGCCACTATATACATTTTTTTCATAAAAATAGCCAAGTAACGAGAAGTGAAAAAAATGACTATTTTTGAGATGTCCTAAAAACAATAATTTCATGTTTCTGAGAAAACTGATGATGTAAATTCAAAGTTCTGACCTTCTAGAGTAGATCTATAACTGAAAATTCATTATATTGTAGCTGTACATAAAGGTATGAAACATTTTATGCATGTTCCCAAAATGGGAACGTTGGCGGGTAAAGGGTTAATCAATCAACGTTTTAAGGGAACGCGGAATCTGTGCAGAAATGGTATAAAAACAGTAAGTTGAAAAGAATGTTCATGAAACAAGATCAAAGCTGAAAAAAAGTAGGTGTTAAAAGATAGGATCGCAGTGAACCGAAAATAGGTGGTCCTTAACAACACAAAAACATTTTATATCAACAAAAAGAAGGCCTACCTAACTCTTAGCTCTGGCCCTCACATTTTCCTCCCTAGGAGCGAAAGTTCCCATAGATCCAATAGTTGTATCCCTCTGAGGAGCGTTTCCATTATACCGGGTGACCGACAAAAAAGCCCCCTAGTTTTTAATTGATTACATCTCCGCTTTAAATTAACATATTTGAAATGTCTTTTTTCATAATGTTATAAATTTTGTTGCCGTTTCGAATAATGAAATTTTTTGAAAATCGTTTAATAACCACTTAAGAGTGATTGATTTAATTGAAGCGGTATAAAAACTAATTGCTCAAAGGAAAGGTTTTAAAAACAACGACACTGGTGTTCTTCATTTATCAACACTTACTGTAAAAATAATTTTACAATAATGTATCCAACTTACTACCAAGCATTTAAGTCCTCTCAGAGGTTATTTACTCCGTTATTTCATCATATGAAGACACCTAAAATGCAGCTCACTAACGATCAAAGAATGTTCATCGTATTGGAATATGAAGCAACGAAAAACTGTGAAACAGTTCGAAGAATATTTAATGAAAAATTCTCAGAAAGGAACTCGCCCGATAAGAAGATTGTGTATCGCACAGTTAGAGAATTGTTAAGAAAATTAACTACTCATTAAAATTTTTCAGCTTTTCGTTGTTTCATATTCCAATGCGATGAAAATTCTTTTATCGTTAGTGAGCTGCATTTCAGGTGTCTTCAAATGATGATATAAGGAAGCAAATAACTTCTCCGAGGGCTTAAATACTTGGTGGTATGTCGGATACATCATTGTGAAATTTTTTTTTTAAGTTAGTATTGAGAAATGAAGAGCACCAGTGTTGTTTTTAAAACATTTCTTTTGAACAATTAATTTTTCCACCTGCTTCACTAAATAGATTACTGTGAAGCGGGCATTGAAAGATTTTCATAAACCTTAATTGTTCGGAAAAGAAATAAAATTTATTGCATGGTGAAAAAAAGATATTTCAAATATGTTCATTTAAAGAGAGAAATCAATTAAAAAGTAAGTGACATTTTTGTAGGACACCCAGTATATACAGGGTTTGGTGTGATGTGATGCATATCTTCTAACCATTTACAGAAAAACGCAAAATAAAACTATTTTCATGGGTGACAAAAAACTCAAAACTCTGTTTTCGAGAAATCATGATCTGAAATAATTATAGATTCAAGTAGGAATAGCCTGAAGCTGGCGCCAACAGCCTGCCAAAGAAGTTAGATTTTACTCGTTAGCTGCATGGTGAGCCTATTCTTACGGGAATCTAATATTATTTCAGGTCATCATTTCTCGAAAACAAAGTAGTTTTGAGATTTTTGTCACTCATGAAAATCATTTCACTTTGCGTTTTTCTGTATATGGTTGAACTATGCGCATCGAATTATCCAACACCCTCTATATATAATGACAGAGTACTATATATATATAAAGTATATACATATTGGGCTATATATATATATATATATATCATTCTTGATACATCAATGAATCGAGAAAGAAACCAATAAAATTTATCATATTGTATTTTTTTCTTAAAATACAGATATATCAACTAGAGTATACAGAGTTCCCTTGCAACGCTTAACTGCATTTTATATATATACTATTATTCTTGATAGATCTCTCAAATTTTTAGACATTATAGAAAAGATTTGCCTGCAGAGAACACATTGAATATCATTAAAGAAGATATCAAATTAAATTAGAGTTAAAATGTAAGTTTTCAATACCACTACCTAAGCTGCCTGACCAATGAACTAGTACCAAAAAAAATTTTTTTGCAAAAGAAATGCATC
>JACJUY010010499.1:18295-28819 GCA_014220935.1 Platorchestia sp. MABIK
GGTATCTCGTGGGACACTGAAAGCAGACACAGACGTGCAGACGACACTGAAAGCAGAAAGAAGAGTATTTCTGTAACTGAAAATCCTGACGTGATACAGAAAAACGGTTATGATTTTTGAAATAAGCGTACCCGAATTAGTCTATATCAATTTACACATCTCCAGTAAAAAAAATTTTTTGAAATTTGTTATTCAGTGTTATTGACCCATTTGCAGTACCCAATTTATCCTATTTCACCCATTTGAATTAACTATTATGAATATTTAAACCCTGTTTTGATATCATTGTGTCTATTGTGAACCCATTTTCATTGCTATTATTCGTGTTTGTCAAATTATTCATTTATGTCGGTAATGATTTATTGAATTTCATGTCATGTTATTTGTAACTCATTTATGTCCGTGTGTTTGGAAACAAATTGTACGAAACATTTAATTTAAAACTTGTAAACTATGGCAGGAAATGAAAACGATAACGAACATAATAATAACATTGTAACTCTAAACCATGCAATCGAGCTTTCTAAATTTAACGAAGAGGGTTGTGCAACTTCCTTTTTAAAGCATTTTCAAACTAGGGTACACATCAACTAATGATACTAGTTTGCAATGCCGTTACCTTGAGAACGCATTGACAGGAAAAGCTTGGGACTCGTATGTTCTCAAATCTAATCAATTAATTACGTTAGATGATGTGAAAAAATGTCTTGTGTCAGTGTAAAAAGGTGCTACAAATTACAGAAAATCAGTTCATAAAATCCTATTTAATCTGCACCAAGAAAATGATGAATCTGTCAATGCTCATGCAACCCGAGTTTTAGCCAGTTGGAAAGATGCATATGGACTGGAATGGCATTACGAAGATGACAAAGCACAAAAGATCCTGATCCCAATTCTAATTAAAAATATGAATCCTAGGATCACTGAGAAATTACCCCATGATTTCGATCCTGAAACAGTAACAAAACTCTTGGATAAATCGAGATCTATTTAGGAATCTCTTCTCGAGGAAAAAGCTGTTCAGAGTAGAAAGAGGCGTGTTCATGAGAGTGATGTAGTACTTGAGAAACAGCGTCATCAGCACTATCCCCCTCAAAAACGAACCTATCAACCCCCGAACCCCTACATATGGTCAAGTACAACTCACGGGAATACCCGCTACTTTGGGAATAATCATAAGCGTAAATTCAATGACCGTGAAAATCAAAACGCCAACGTTTCTTCCATTAAGTCAATAAACTTCCAAGGCAGTCGAAAGGCGTTTCCCCCGTAATTATGTTGAATATAGAGCACAAGAAATGCTCCACTTTCGTTGACACTGGCTCTTCCGTTACTCTCATGCCCCTCAGGGGGATACAACTATTGTATCTATGGGAACTAGCGCTCCCAGGGGGACAATGTGAGGGCCCTAGCAAACGGTTAGGTAGGCTTCCCTGTTGTTAAAATAACACAGGTTTTTGTTTACCAAACGCAACGAAACGCAACGAAAAGCAACGCAACGAAAAGCAACGAAACGCAACGAAACAAAACGCAACGAAACAAAACGCAACGAAACAAAACGCAACGAAACAAAACGCAACGAAACAAANTTACGACCTAATTTAAATGTCTCCGTAATTTTGTTTTGTAATTGACTTGCCTTTATTGATAAACTGTTAAATTGATATCATTATAACTATGAAAAACATCCTTTGGTAGAAATACCAAAGCGACAGCTAAATAGTCTATGACCGAAGCTGTCGTTAAATGAGTTCATTATTATTATTATCTCATAAAATCTAGTGTCATAAACAGATTATTCCAAAATCCTCCCCGAATCAAACGATGAACGAAAGTTCTTTGTTCAGTAAATGGAGATAATCTCCACACTCTAGGCACGGTCGATCTTAAGTTTAACTTAGGAAATGTAGATTGTTCTCATGCCGCAATCATTGTTGAGGATTCATTTTTCCCTGGTGCCGTACTGTTAGGACGGGACTTCCTTAAGAGGTTCTGCGTTGAAATAAAGTACGGTCAATAAGAGAAAGGCCATGTAAAAATCAACGACAGAACTTACCCATTTTAACACGTTGGCGCCTCTAATTCTATTAACTTCGTAAAGCAATCAGAGGACGCGTCTTTCAGTGTTGCAGGAATGCCCAATGACATAACTGCAGAAGGTGGTACTTCATGCCATTCGTATTTAAGAGTGCCCAGGCACCTGAATGGAAAAACAGTCGTGCTAGAATAGAGTGTAACTTGCAAAGGAATAGCAGTGCCTCGTACCCTAGCTACTGTCCGAGATGGCACCTTGCCAGTAGTTTTTGTAAATTATAACGACAAAAATGTTCTTGTACCTAAAAATAAAATTTTTGCTGTCTTAGACGTTGCCATCGAAGAACCTGACTTGAACAAAAATAACAGCAGTGCCACGACGGCACTTGACGACGCTGACGCCGTAGCCGCCGTGCTCAACTGTAAACAAACGATAGAGACTGCGAGGCACGCAGACCAGGGCACTGGCTGCCAGACTGAGAAAAACAGCAGACTCTTACCTGACGCACAGAAACGCAGAGAACCTTTATTCAATGAAATGATTGACAATGTAGACTTATCTCATTTAAATTTAGACCAGAAATATACCCTTGTGAAATTGATAAACAAGCATCGAGATTCCTTTGCTGTTGGTGACGAAATTGGACTTGCACGTAATGCTTTGCACAAATTAGACGTTCAAGGACATAGTCCGATAAATACGCCTCAGTATCGTGTTCCCTATGCGACTAAGCAATTAGTTGAAGAACATGTTCAAGAAATGCTACGGCAGGGTGCAATCGAAACCAACTTCTCGGCATGGCCATCTCCAATTTTGACAGTTCGCAAAAGCGATGGCACTCATCGAATTGTTGTTGACTTTCGTCTTATCAACAAAATTTGTAAGAAAGACGTATTTCCCATCTCGAACATGACAGAGACGTTAGAGAGTTTGAAAGACTCTAATTTATTTATCACTCTCGACATGAAATCGTCTTTACACCAAATTGCCCTGTCTCTTGAGAGCAGAGATTTTACCGCTTTCAAAACTTCCCCAGGAAGCTACAGTAACTTGCGATCTCCACAAGGATTAATAACATCGGCAGCAGCACTTCAAAGAGCTGTTAACATGGCATTTGCTCCCTTCATTTCAAAATTTCTGTTCTGTTATGTGGATGACATTATCATCTACTCGTGCGATTTTGAGACCCACCTTGAGCATTTAGAAAAGCATTGGCACAAATTGCTGCTTCAAGATTCAAATTAAGTTTGAAAAAATGCCAATTTGCCGCAAACTCGGTAACGTTTCTTGGAATTCGAGTTAGTTCTGAAGGATTGACTCCTAGACCAGAAAAAGTTCGAGCTTTAGCAGATGTTGCAAGACCAAGGAGCGTAAAAGAGGTTAAAAGATTCCTTGGTTCCACAGGGTTCTTCTGCAAATTCATTAAGAATTACGCTCGTATCGCAGCACCCTTGACCGAACTTACGAAAAAGACGAATACTTTCAAATGGACTGACGTTCATCAAAGGGCTTTCGATGACTTAAAAGACAAACTTGTTTCAGTTCCAATTCTCAAATTTCCTGACTTCCAGAAAGAATTTGTTCTGCACACTGATGCTTCCGGTGTAGCAATTGGTGGAGCATTACTTCAGGTGCATGATGGTGTCGAACTTCCCGTTGCTTATTACAGTAGAAAGTTAAAAGGCAACGAACTTAAGTATTCTGCAACAGAACTTGAAGCTCTCGCAATTCATGACTCTATCAAACATTATGACGCATATTTGTATCTTAATGAATTTGTAGTTGTGACTGACCATCGACCTTTGACGTTTATCTTTGCTAATAAGACAGGTAATCATCGTATTTCCAGATGGGCGCTACTCTTGCAGGAATATAATTTTTCTGTTAGATATAAACCGGGTTCATAGCACCACCTGCCTGACTACCTGTCTCGATCCGAAAGAACCGTCAACGCTGTTGTTGATGCTGATCAGCTGAAATGTAATAAGAGTAACCCTAGAGATAATCCCAATGTGCATGTTAGATCTAATCCTTGTTCTAGTGATAATGACGCGACAGGTGTCTCTGTCGACGATGCCACACGCCCAACCTGTTCCCGGGGGCACAGAGTCCAATGCCGCAGGATTTCAAACCCGCCCACCCCTCTCCCTCCACCTCCGAGCAGCTGCAGCACCACATCCGAGCAGCTACAGCATTGTTAGGTTAGGGTAATTTAGGTTAGGTAAGTTAACTTAAGTTAGGTTAAGTAGGTTAGGCTTGGTTAGGTTAGGTTGGGTTAGGGTAGGCCAAGTTCAGTTAGTTTACGATTAAGTTAAAAAAGTTAGAGAATCCCTGTTTTTGAGTGCCGAGATGGAGGGTCGAATGGCTAAACACCAGCGTTCGTTGTCATAACTTATTATAATGATTTAATGCAGGTTAACTTTGGTATTCCGCTTTAGTATCCACTTACTAAGTACTTGTAGTGGTTATAATGCAGTGATTAATAATAACTGTAAAGCGAACAGATAGGTTAATAAACCTCAGTAGTACTACATAGTTAAAAAATTGGTGCGAATGGCAACTTCATGTAGCAACTCGGCGGTGGAGGGAGAGGGGTGGGCGGGGTCAAAATCCTGCGGTATTGGACCCAGTGCCTCCCGGGGCCAGTGAGAAAGATGTTGCTGTGGAGGCCGAGAATTTGAGCTTGGATGACGTTGTCTCAGAGCAAGAAATGGACCCATATTGGTCTAGTGTCAGAAATGTGGTGAGCGGTAATGATAATGGTAATTGTAAGATTTCAAATATTGATGAGTACTTCATAGACGAAAACAATGTCCTCTGTAGGTTGTCTAGGAAAAAACGTAGAAACGGTAGAACTAATGTACAGATTGTCATTTCTAAGTCTTTAGTTAAGGTAGCTTCAAAACTCAGCCATGACAATGACCTATCGGCCCACATGGGTTTTTGAGAACTCTTGAACGTGCTAGAGACAAGTTCTTCTGGACTAATCAGATCCGCGATGTGAAAGATTATGTCAAGAAGTGTCTTTCTTGTCAAAGAAGACGATGGCAAGGCCAATTCAAAGTTCCTCTAGGCAAATTCCCGGAGACTTCGTATCCCCTTGAAAGAGTTGCCGTTAACCTCGTAGAATTACCCGTTAGTTACAGTGGTAATAAATATTTACTCACGATTGTCGATCATTCCACGCGCTTTGTAGATGCGTATCCTCTCCAAGACAAAACGGCCGATTCAGTTACAAGAGCTTTCACTCAGTACGTAGGGCAATTTTCTGCTCCTAATACTATTGTTAGTGATCGAGGTAGCGAATTCACAAACAAACTATTCCAAGACGTGTGCAAAAATTTGAATGCGAAATCTCAAACTACAACCGCTTTTCATGCGATGGCAAATGGTTGTTGTGAAAGAATGAATGGCATCTTGAAAACTGCGATCTCCCATCTAGCTTCCGAGGATAGATTCAATTGGGATCAAACCGTCCCATTTGTGACCCTAGCCGTTAATACCTCATATCAAACTGCCATTCGAGATCCGCCCTTCTATCTTTTCTTCGGTCGTGATGCAAATCTACCATACCATGAAATCTTCAAAGAACAACCGATCAATTATGCATGCGATCAGGACTACGCAGTTGAGTTATCACTTCGACTTTCGAAAGCTTTCTCGGTTGTCCGAAAGAATTCTGAGGCAGCAAGAAAAGCGTCAGCACAAAATTACAATCGCACAGTGCGCGAATTTGATGTTCAGCAAGGAGAATTAGTAATGCTCCGAAACGAATCAGGTCACACCGATGTTGACAGAGCCTGGCCGACTAGGTTCAGAGGTCCATATCGGATTGTTAGTCGACGCGAGAATAATATCGTCATCAAAGGCTTTTACTTCGATCGCAAAGAACAAAATGTTCACCTTAACCGTGTTAAGCGAGCTTCCCTAGACGATGCTATCGCTTTCCCTTTTAACAATGTCAGAGAAGAAGATGATTCCCAAGAACCGGAAACAAATGACGTTCCCAACATGCAAAACGATTCTCATAAGGAAGAAAATGTACCTAGGTACAATCTGATGAACAGAACTATGCGACGAATCTAATTACTCTTCCCCACAGAAATGTTTCCGGAACCTCGACATAAATGCCTCATTTCATTCTCAACACACTATGTTTAGTGTTGAGAAATGTTTCCTAGTTATTTCCTTTGTGTTTCAATTTTCTTTCATGTTTCTTATTGAGGATAAATGCATTGATTTAGGATTAATTGACCTCCTCTGCGAAATGCGTGTGGAATGTTTTTTCCTCTCTTGTATGCCATATTTAGTGTAATGTCGTATTTTGATGTACCAATTTATGCATTAGTCTTGATGATGCTACTTAGTTGTTTAGAGAAATTTCTCGTTGTCAAATTTATAACCCGTTCATATATCCTTTTATAATTCCTTCACAGGAATGCGTGTTACTGCGTGAAAACTTGTTCATGAAATTAATGTTTTCTTTGCTCTCCATAGGTTATTTGAAGTACTGTATGCTGTATTGTGTGTTCCGAATCATTTATATTTCATTTTACCTTGCATTTATTCATTCATGTGTTAGTAATAATGTTCTCTTAATGGATTTCTTTGAGTCTATTGCGCATTAGATTACTTTGATTTTAGTTGTATACCGTAGAATGATGATACGCCTAAATGTAAATGACCAGGGGGAGATGGAGATAAGTAGACGGGATGAGAAGTAATTGCAATCTCAAAGAAATCCATGAGGAAAAACTTTACCATGTTCTGAAAATAATAGTGAACGGTTGTTCCAGCTACTCGAGACCTAGCAAGACTGCTGCGGCAGAGCACGGCACCCAGCAAGGGCTCCTGCACAGAGCTCTTCGGCTGCACAAAGGCGGCTCTATCCTCTACGCTACCAGCTGTTCGGCGAGGGCACCGCAACCCTCTACGCTTGTACTACAGCCTCATGGTTTAAAGGGCTACTCCTCACCTGTCTTCGCGCGTGCTACGACTAGCGTGACGCAATCTCCGGGCAACTGAGCTTCAGTCTGGAGGATGGCGCGCCCGCTCGACGAGAGTGAGACTCCTCCTGATCATCCATTCTCGCCTAACATGGATTCGACGGTGGCGAAAGAAAAGTAAGAAGACACCGACGGACACTAATATGTTCATAATAACTACGCGCAGGAGGACGAATGAAGACTAATCAAGTAAACACTCGATATTTATATTATTAGAGGTATTAACCCCTGGCTATCCCGGAAAGGCCTCCAGGAAACTCCAATGTTCACGAGAGAAGATCTTCGGTGGTGAACAGGACCGGACGTCTCGACGTCAACTGGGCGCTACCGTGTACTGAGGATCTTCGATTCAGAGTGCGTCAGAAGTACAAATCTCGTTGGCTTGTCAAAATTCTCCCCTGCAATGAAGTACGAGATTCAGATACGTGACTTCAGTGGACGGATACTTCATCTTCACATCCAAGAGGATGCTGAGAAAAATTTGGAAGGAGGAGATGTAATGACTTTACATCGAAACAGCCAAAGTCATTTCGCCGAAGTGAAAGAGCTGAGAAATATGGCACTAGCCTGTGTTGGGTTCTACGATATCGATCCGCCGAGTCCAGACATAAACACCAACAGGGCTTATCAGCACCAAATTCCACAAGCCTGGCATTAATACAGCATAGCAACACCGAACGACGAGAGGTTACCCTCACATGAAGCAGCATCCGAACGACGGGTGAACGATGACGAACGTTAGTTTGGACACATAATGTAGTAGATCGCTTCGACCGATAGCTGAGGCAGTCTTACGATAACGGCTACTATACAACGTGTGCCAACGGTTAGAGAGTATTCGTTCTAGTACGAGAGTTCGTCTCGTAAGGGTCATTTCAGTGCAGCCTTTTGACTTGTTTAATTTGAACTCAGCCGGCACTCTGAGTTAGTCTGCGTTATTCCTGTGTTATTTGATAAATCCAACAAATTCAATTTAACGTAAACACGAGACCCTAAATCATCGCCGCCAACACTGCTTTTTTCAAGGTCGAGTAATATTGTAGTTACTTTCTCATCATTGTGCTTGCTAGTCCTCATTAATCCCTTGTCATAAATATCATCATTCACCTCTTATTAAATATGCTGGCCATGCAAACCCGTGTTTTTTCTCCAGTCCAAACTCGCTGAAGACTGACGATTTGAAGGTCAACCTTGAAAATGACCAATGAAATAGGACAAACCGAATATTACGAATAAAAAACGATAACACGATCATTGCTACGTGTCGCATCGGAGAAATCAAAACACACGATCACGATAGGCGAATCAAAATGATGGTAAGTTATGCCCCACTTCCAACGACCAACTGAAGGAGGCGGATTGGAGAAGCAACAACGGGGTAAGTTAGATGTAAACGAAGAAACTTATTAAAGGGTGAAATTTGAAATTCTAGGTTTCGTTTTAATTTGAACTAAAAGTATAGTGGTACCGAGGGTCGTTAAGAGCCCACCCAAGATTAAAAGTGGCTTAAAGTGTTACCCTGTTTGTTGTTTAATTCTGCGTGCATTTTTCTTTCTTATAGTGTGGCTCGTATTTAAATTATGATCCGATAGTCTGGAAATTATTTCTTCAAACTCCATCTCCTGCTGTTGTCAGCCTTGTGTAGGTGAATTAGTGGGGGGATATTGTATTCATTGTGTGGTTATGCTAGGTTGCGCGCTCATTCGCGATATTTTTTACTCCCGTGTTCACTTTAATTAAAAAAATAACTTAATTTTAGTTAGTCGTTGTTATCCCCAGGTTGACCAAGCAAATGAGGAGTAGGAAGAGCGCTCTCTATTTCTGCTTTCTCTATTCCTATCATTTCTCTCTTTCTGTGTACCTTTCCATTTTAATTTTAATTGTTCACTTCTTCATTCATATAAAAAGACTAATTTTTATTCATTTATTCACGCACAAACAAATCATACATTTAATTTTCGAATTTATTTGAAAATGTACTAAAGGATAAAATCACTCAGAAAATCATTGCTTGTAGTTTTAAAATGGAAGCTAAAACAATCAAATCTGCCCTAGACTTTTTTTTCATTTAAACACATTTGGATACCTACAACACCTTTATGCGTTGTCGCTCTACATAAAAAATACATCAGGTGAATGAAGTTATAAAAATTAATGTTTACGCATGTTGTGCATCAATGAAAATGCTAATGAGAAGTGATTTAAATTTGCGTTGAAAAATATAAGAACTTACGACTCTGCTCATGATCATCTCAAAAGTTCGTGTTCATGTACATCATATCTGTTGCCACAGAGATCATCACACATCCTTTCTGTATGATACAAAAGTTTCTTCCAAAGAAAGCTATCGCCACAGATTGAGGTTCTGCCTTTTTATTTACATTAAACTGGTCGAAAGCAATGACATAACCACATTAATTGTGAATGAATAAAACAAATTCAATTAACGTAAATAACGAAATTATGAAGTTATTAAGGTTACTCACAGTGGCGCAACGCGAGTGCGTCCAACAATAGTACCCTAAAATAATTTAATTGAGCGAAATAGTCAGCTGTGTACATGGTTGTGCATCTACAAAATCATTCCAGCAGAATTTGTTTTGTTACTCTACTGCACTGTCACGTTTTCATTTTCTAAGGGGTCGCGAAGGAATATTTAGTGGCAAATTACACATACTGTCATGTCCACTGGCACTACAAAATACATTACAAGCAGCGCTTTCGATGAGTACTAGAGTACTTTTGTTGGAGGTTCTTTGCCGATGCGAAAAGTTGGGATTAGGGATGGCACTTATAGTTGATGTACAGACTACTAGCCTGAGAGTAGAAGCTCTAGATATAGCCGACTCCTGTGGAAGAGGCAATAGGTATTGTGTTCGAGTGACAAATGAAAAACAAAATTACCAACATATTTAGAGCTACAAACGCATTTTAGCTTCATTAATGAGACCGTTGGTAAACCATTAGCACTTATTTGGGTTTATAATAAACATTCATAAATACATTTTGATTATTCTTGAAAGTACTTACGTTATACATAACTGTCTTTTTTTTATCTGACCGGCTTCAGTAGTAAAAAGTGTTTGAAAATATAATTAAAATACCAAAGTATTCCCTCCATTGAGTAAGGAAATGTTTTTGCACTCAAAAATAAAGCTTGCGGCAGAATCTGGCAAATAATTGTAGATTAATTTCGCGAGTAAAGTAAATTACAGAAAACGAAAAGAATTTGAAGAATGAACTGGGAAAAAATCAGGTACTTCTGTGGAGGGAGTAGAACACATGACAAGTCACATACACATACAATTATGAAGGCTAATGTCGTCCAATTGCCACACTGATGGTTAAAATTAACAAATAGTACATTTATTCCAAGGAAAAGATATGCTAATTTTCACTTGAATTTCAAGAATACCTCAGGCAAAGTGACAATATACTAACATGTTGAGGGACGCGTTCTGGTGAGGTAAAAACTTTACCATC
>JACJUY010010500.1:0-23009 GCA_014220935.1 Platorchestia sp. MABIK
TTGACTTTTGAGGTTGAAATTCCTCTATCGGTAACGAGAGGCCGAAAGGCCCAGCCTCGTATCGTAACAATAAATCAAAGGAGCAAATCCTATTTCTCAATCAAGGACTTTTTTCCTTATTTTCTATGTATGTAGTATATCCGTAGCGAATTTAAAATTAATCATGCCTATTCTGTAAAATTTACACGGCTTAGAATTTACATGGGTCATCAGAATTATCACAGACGAAGCACTTCAACTTTTTCTCGCTATTCAATTTAATCTCCTTAAACATTATATTATTTTTCAACGAACAATAATTGATGTATTTGGAAATGATTTTCAAGTGTAGTTTTTTTTTGGATAATACCTAAATTATTTTAAAATACAGGTGATTGATTTGGAGGTGATTACAAAAAAATTGCGTTCGGGAGGAACAAAACTGTCTAATGGATAAGCAAATCATTTTACCGTTATTTATGACAGTTACACCTATGATACATCATCCCATGATGGTCAAATTCTTACATACATCGCTTAGCTGTAAACATACGAGCTATGAATTTGGTAAGTTACTCCAGTTGATTTATTAAACCAGAAATTCAAATTCTTCTTGCTTTTTCTCTGTGCATTAGGCAGATTCATATTATTTCAAATAACTGGAGACATTTTAAGTGATGACCACGTACTTTAGCGTGATTCTCTCAATAAACATATTTTTCTGAGCAATCCTGAACGAGTGTAATGACTCATGATTTGCAGAGGCGTTGTCATCATTGAACTAAGTAGCAGTGCCACTTATTAAACTTGATTTAGACATGAAAAGAAACTTCCCTGTGTGACACACCTTTTTTTTCGGTTCTCTAATTATATGCATACATTTTAAGCGTGCTACAGCAAAAAGGATTGAACCCATTTTGTGTCTAAAAAAGCAGGCACTATCGAAAGTTTCCCAGAGACGTGTGCAAATAAATAGTGTGCAAAAATCCAAAAATTCCTAATTTCTGGATAATTCACATTGAAAACATCATGAAGAATTTAACACGATGTTGCTTGTGGTGCACATTTCAAAATATCTTATCGAAACAGAAAAAAATATTTTATGAATATATGCATTAAATCTCGTCGTATAAGTATTTCAATTCAACTCTCCTCCATTCAAATTTCCTAAATCTATTTTATTAGAATCCGTAAACTCATTAGCGCCTGCGGTAATTCCAACTATTTTTTTTCATTTTCTTCGTTTTGTTTTCCGTAGCCACAGTCAATGAAATCCAATACTTCTCCCCTTCAAATGCCCACGGTGGAATCTTAACGGGAACCGTCTTTAGCTGGTGTCAAGAACTTTTATTCTTTATTGAGAGGTAAAAAGTGGTATTAAACGTTATTTCTACATATGTCTGAAGAAAATTTACAAATATACGTTGGATGAATATAATTGTATTTTTTACTGCAATGTCAAATAGCAGAGGTGCAGTGTAAGAAAAAAAACATTTGTAGAAAATCAGCTAATATAGATCACAATGGGTTGCCATTTCACGAGGCGTTTAATATAAGTGGAAATACAGCGTAAAATATTTGTGCTCTGCCAGTCAGTGTTAACAAGAACTGCAAAATCTTACATCGAAAAGAAACAATATATTGAGTTTACGCTTATCAAAATGAGAAAATTGTTTCAACTATTATAAGCACCAACAAGTCTCTAGAGCGCGATTACTCACCTATGTTGCCGTTGGAAATGTAGGTGTACTGGAAAATAAACGAAAAATATTCAGTATAATTCTAGAAGGTTGAAAACTTTCAAATTAAAATTTACACGGACACCATGAAGAATTTCAGAGAAATTTCAAAATTTTCAGTGAAAAACACGTGTCATGATACACGAAAACTTGTGGCCCACAGAATTTTATCCCTGATATCATGTCAATTCTGTTTAAGTTTTTAAACCAAAAAACATGAGCACAGAGTTGATCAAGTGAAAATAACAAAAGAATTATCCTCATTCAAATCCAAGTAATTATGCAGAGTAAATTTACTAATTTAAACACAAGATTATCTTCAACGAGTCAACGACATTATTCCATCGTTTCATACGCACAATCGAAACTTTGAAAAATGTATTCAAAAGTTCCTGCCATGGAAGAACATATGGAAAAAATGGAATCAGAACAAATCAAAATTTTGCGCTACCTGAAATGCACACCGACATTCCATATTGTTCTACGTCCTCAAATGGAAACACGAATTAAGAACGCAAAGGAAAATTGCAGAACACTTACCACTCTACAGTACTCGACTGGGTCCGCCAGCGTCATGGCGAACAGGAAGAAAGCAAGAATGAGTACTTGTCGGATCGCGCTCATTGCGGAAGATCTGCCCAAAATGGATAACAAAACAAAATTATCTCTTGCATTTTTTTACATTCGCCAAAGTTTTCTCTTTAGCTAATGTAGTCATTAAACATCGAAATTGTCATGTGTGTTGTTTTAAGTGATGATCGTAAAAAGTTATGAAAATCTTTCTAACATCGAAAAAGCATTGCTTATTGCCTTCGTATGTTAATATTTTTTTAGAATCTGTGATAAAGTTTTAAACACAAAGTATATTTTATGGCTTTAATTGAATCGTTCACATTAAAGTTTAATTTTTTTTCGGAAAATCTGATCGAAGGTTGTGCAAGAAAATACAGCAAAGCACAAAATAATTACTATTCGTATGATGGCTTTCGATGAGATGCGAAATCTAAATTGAAAATTCTATTGTATGTACGAATGTATTAAGCACACAAATGAGTGTTGTTTTGAATATTATTGGTAACGAAGAGCAATAGCCATTCGAAGTTACAGTGAAGGAGAGATTTATTCAAACTTAGTTATTAGTCACCGCCCTTCAATCACGTTTTCACGTGGGAGAAAACTATTACCAGGTAGAAAAAATATATACCTCAATCCATCAGATGATTTACTCCATCAGATGATCTATCGCAAATCTATTAAATTTTAACAGTGCAATAAAAGATTGTAATTGAAAATGCAATTCAAAAATTAATAATGTATAAAACTGAGTTATTATTGAACATCAGCTACTTGGGCTAGTTTCGAGCAGCTCGTCTGAGCAGCAACGCCTGCTACACACCTTATGCGGCAGTGGGAGCAACTGGCGCGTTGGCGGCAGGCGAGGCTGACGCGCAGCACGGAGCCCGGATGCGCGCACACCGTACAGGCGGCACACGCGCGTCTCGGCGCCACCACTGCAGGTGTTCGAAAATTTTCCGTCAGTAGCAGGTGCAGAGACCTACCTACGCATTTGCCCACCCAGATAGCTCAGTATCTATCGGAATACGTTGAGAAATTCTCTATCAATTTCTGAACAATACCCAGAATCACGAACACTTGCGCAATCACAGGATGAGGAAGAAAAATGTCACAGCATGTATGGCATCGTTTTCAAACCAGTCATTAAAAACAGAAAAGCTTTTCTGATGCTCTCTGGATTTCAAAAGCTTAAATTCGCCTCGAGTTGTGCAAGATAATTTACAAATATTTTCAAGATATAATCAAGGAAAAAATTTCAACTATGAACTGGTGTGAACCAGTAACCATGTTACCGGTTAAATTTAGTCAGACAAGTAAAAAAATGAGGTTCATATACAATGTGGTGTGCTGATGATCAATGAATAAAATTCAAATAATTTACTATGTTTCAGAATATTCATTATAAATTGGAAAAATTGAAAGATCCCACTGAATAACGAAGTACACGTGGGGCGTCTAAGATATTTTTCTCATAATTTTCTGCTTCTTAGTCACTACAATAATTATTGTTAAAATACATGCGCCCTGAATAAAATTTTAAATCATGAAATGAAAACCACATCGCAATTATTTCACTACACTATTCTAAACTCCCTATTTATATACAAGTCAGAGGCGATCCTATGAAATATTCCAATAATGAACACTGCAAAATATTGCCTCTCGTAGAAAGAGCTTGTTTGGGTTATTTATTCTTGATTATGTTCAGGGTGCAGAGTTCCTGTGGATGCCATGTCGTAGGAACCTTAAATTCTTTCTTAATCTTCCTCATGGCTGGTGTCAAAAACCCAGTCAATGTTATCGCATACATGTGCCAAACACACAATGCTGACGATTGACGATGAAACGAAGAAGTGACCAAACTTGCATAATGTCGAGGAATTTAATGTTGGATTTGGCCGAGTGACATAACCGTAGGGAACTACAGTAAGTGGGGCGACTTACAGTAAGTGGGGCGTGGAATCAATATTGGATTCATAGACAGGGTCGAGGAATCTATCTCTAACTGAGTTACTCTCACGCGGCGCTTGCTAAAATCACGAAACACAAATGTGTTACAAGAACGTTTGAATTCGTCCGAAATGTCATTGAGAATAAACAGAGTTCGCCGTGAATTTTTGGCGAGAAATTCTAAATTACCACTGAATTTCCAGTTGCATACAGCTGTTTTAGTTTGATTTTGGTTTGCGATCTATTGTTGGTATGAGTCTTATGCCCTCATGGTTCTGGCCTTTGATAAGGCCATTGATCTTTTTAGTTTCTCACTCCTTGAAGGATATCTCGTCTTTGATTCAAGTTGAGGAAAGAGTTTGCGATGAAAAAAATTTGGATGTGATTAGTGAATTTCAACAACCGTGAGAAAAAAATTTGACGCTTTTGAACGCAATAAAATTTTGGACAAAGACTTTTAAGTTTTCTCGGGTTTCCTCCAAGTGGGGCGAATCCCTTGTATATTACCCAAAAATATTATTACAGCACTTCGTGGTTAGGTTTTACAGTTTGTTTTTTCAATAGCAATTAATTCCGAGTCAATTTTTTCAGCATTGTGGGCGAAGGTTCCTAAAAGTATATGGTATCCTAAATTTTTAAAATTATTTTTAGTAAAAACTAAAAGCGGCATAACTGAAGTTTTTCAACCATTCCTACTGTTAAAGATTCACTAAATTTTTCACGAATATTTTACTCGTATATCTTACAGAAGTAAACGTTTCTTCGCGCTAAAACGTTGCATGAGCAACAAGAATATGTCTAAAAAGCTATTTTTTAAAAAACGTTAAAAATAGGATTAATGTTTTGCTTTAAGTTGCAAGTCAAGTAAAAATGAAAAGTATTCTTGGTAAATTCTAACATTTTCATCTCCAGATTTTCTTCACCAAAAATTTTATTCATTAGATTTTGAGAGAAAATTAGCAGACGCTTGAAAACTTAGTAACTTTTCACACATCAGTGGATGGATTGCATTTGAGTTATGCATTGTGATAAATTCAGTGCTTCAGGAGCTCTTTACAGGAGTTTAGGGTATTTTAATTTCTTCCCATCACTTCTAAACCTTAGCTGGATTCTTAGAATACAATGTCCCAATTTGTACCCCAACTCATGAGCACATCCCTTGAGACACATTTATTGATAAACATTTCCGAAGCAAACTTCACTTTTAAAATTGCAATTCGTTGTCTATCGATACTCAGCGCTCTACATTTTCATGATGCAGCCCAGTAAAGTTTAATCATAGAGTATAAAGCGCGCTGTTCATTTATTGATGCCTTCGTTGCAGTATGAGAACCGTGACCACATTTATTCCATAAATTTCAGCCCTATGACACGGTACTCAGAATCTAATTATTTAATGTAACTCGTACGTTTTTGTGACGTATTCATTTGTTTCTTCAGAAAAGGTGAGTGAGTAGGGCTTGCTATGATTGACTAAAAAGTTGTTGAACTTTACGAGTGTGCCTTCACACAGAGCTGCGTCACTCTTTCATTATTACTTTTCGAAAAGTCATGAAAGTTACGTCCAATAACTTCAACAATTAGTTTGAACAAATAGAAGGGTAATTTTCTCGTCGTCATAAACTGAACATTCTAATGCATTTTCAATAAAAAATTTCTTAGCTGATGTAATATACCTCAGGTTTAAAATGGGAAGTACCTCAGTATGAGTTCATTTAATTAAAGAACTTGTGGAAAGACACACACAGGTGCATTATGCTATAATACTTTTCATGATTTATAAGAAATGGTAGTCTTCGCTCATGAACCAAGAGCTATACAATGTCCATACGTTACGAGACTGTGACGGCACCAATTATGATGAGCTTCAATTGTTATTCTATTCATGCCGAACTTTAAATTATTAAATGCAACTCATTCGAAAGGAACGACGGAAAATTGGAAATGAAGGCTAAACAAATTAACCGAAACCGAGACAACACATTCTCTGAAAAAGTAGGAATAAGGTCTAATAATGCGTCAACAATGTTTTGCTAATAATTCGATATTTCGCTCCAAAATGCAGAAAACATGTCCGTCTTGCAGAACACTTAGGTAAAACCAACTTTTTCTCATTATTTAAGGCAACGCTCCAATTAATACCTCATTGCATTTAAATTTTAGCATATTCGTATATCTGCGGTCATTTTGGGACACCACACATTGAAATTAATAAATAATCATATTTTTTTCACACTGCATTTTTTAGGACATAAGCGAAATAGAAAAATGAAGCCGAGTGTTGCCATAAAAAGGAGTATTTACTTCCCTGATTAGTGTGACATTTTTTCAAGACTTAAACAGTGAAAGTGCGAAATTAGGCACATTTTGGCAGTTATTTCAAAAAGAGAATTAATACAACCAACTGTAGGTTCACCGCATAAATGTGCGGTGAATTCTTCTGTGCTGGGACTATTCAAGTACCATTGATACTATTGATCTTCTGTGTGAAAGGTGTTCTACGTCGGATGCAAACAGCGAGGCAGCCAAAAACGGCTGTTCCCATTGACTTGCATTTCCATTGAGAAATCTATTTTGAGCGAGATAAATGATGACTGGAACTTGAGTTATTTCGCAGTCAAACTAAGACTAGAATTGTGGAATAAATAGAATTTGTGAATTCATTTATAACTGTACTGTATAACTGAAGTGTCATCAGTTCACACGTAGTCTATGAGAGTAGTACGTCTGCCACTTCGCGCTCAACGAATAAAGTATGTTAATCCTCTTTCTGCGTATTTTTCGTGGTAAATCTGTGATGAGCTATATTGAATTTGATGACATGGAATTGATGCGGCAGTTGAAATGAAAATCTTATTTACATAGCAAGTAATTTCCATCGCTGCCGAGATGGCATCAGTTCTCAAGCATACAAAGACGAAAACGAAACTTTGCTCTGATGCATCATTGGCTACGAAGGTATGAAGTCAACGTCAATACGAGACAGTTACGGTGCAGTGCATTTGACTGGCAGGATGTTTTCTTCTTTATTATGGCTGAATTAATTACCAGTAAAAAAGTTTAATAAATTAAAGCATTTTTAAAATGGAAGTTTAGAGCAAACGTCCTTATGCTAGAACGTTTTTTCTCTACAAACTAACTTTTCGTTAAACTATACTCCACCGCGATGGAAAAGCACTAAAAAATTTCCTGTAAAGATTAATGCTGCCTTTGAAAACCTGACACCTTCGCAGTTGGAATGGGACCAATTCAAGAATTACAATTCATTTTAGAAGCCCAAATAATAACTACTACTGGTCTTTGAAATTAATTTTGAATTCAATAACGATGAGTGTTTAATACAGGCCTCGTTTGGGAGACCTGCGGGCGAACGTAACCTCAAATATTTACACAACTGATAAAGGCTTTGGGACAATTTTACAGTATCAAGTTTTCAGGACACTTGTACGAAGATATGACTGCTACCTTTCATGAAAACCTCAAATGGATGTTGTGATCTAAAAGCTGATACTTCAGCCTTTGAAACATTCCTGTTGTCTGGTTGAGGTCAGAATGAACAGTTCAAAAAAATTTTGTTTTTCCGGGACTCTGGTTAAAGTTTCATTCCATTCTTTCTGCACCAGAGTACAGAACAAACTTGATAGAGTATTCTAGTGGAAATATCTTTCGTTGATGCACCTTTGAATTATTGAAATGATGCCTAATAGAATTTTGGCATCTCTTGTTAGAAAAGAAAATTTCATCGCAGAACTTTTGGTGAGCGGTCATGAATTTCGTTCTGAATTTTTCAATGAAATGACCATTTAAGACTTATCTTTTATGGAAGAGCTGGACCAATTTTTTTAGTTTGTTTGTTTCACTGAAGTCACTTTTTCAAAAAGTAATAAACTCCGCTCACTATGCATATTTCCTTCCACAAAGCTAGTCATTACTTCCTCAAAGCTAGTCATTACTTCCTCAAAGCTAGCCATTACTTCCTCAAAGCTAGTCATTTCATAGTTTCCATCGTAAATCAGATTCTAATTTCACACGCATTAACTTCGCTTTGTGCATACTGAAGTGCCTTATGCATGAAGGAAAATCAGTAAATTATTCGAGTTTTTTCAATTTATGAGAAATTTTTCTATCGAATACTCGATGTTCAATTTTTGCCATCACATGGGTTATCCGTGCGCATTTCGCAGTCATTGTTGGCCTCTAAGTTGTCTTTCTAAATTTTAAGTCTTAGCTGACAGAAATCGAAACTTAAACCTTTCAACGTCATCATTTTCGTACTTATGCTACCTTTATTACGGCCACCACATTAGACTGGCCCTAGAATCAAGTATTCACCAAAATCAGACTAAGGAGTGAACTGCCACTAAGCAGAGAACTACAAAAAACTCATTAGGGAACAAACTCTTCAAAAAATATAACAAATTGAGACTGTTTCCGAAAGAGGGCCGTATAGTCCTACTTAAAGTGTTAAAGGGTTAAACAAAAGCGACTAGATAGAAGCTTTTCTAACTATGAAAAATTAGCTCGAATTGTCTTCAAGTACTCAAAACTTTCCATGGCTGTGTTTTTGAATAAAATGTGGGGGTGCAGGCTGCTTTGCTCTAAAAACATGTTTTAATCGAGAATTGATTCTGTTTCGTTTTGCTAAAGGAACAGAAAGCTGTGGTTGTTTCGAGTGAAATTCTTCAGAAACGGTGATGCAAAGCATGACACATAGCGGTCAAGGTACTGTCAATAATCGTTTCTTCTTAGAAGAGAAGTTTTGCAGTAATTGTTGTCAAGATTTTGTCGAAATTTTTGTGTAGATTTTGCTAGTGTATTGGAACCGAAATACTTGGTTTAGATGCTTCCGTTTTGATGACGAGCAAAGTCGCTTTGTTGATGGCTAGTAAAGTCGCCTAAATAAAGGAATCTGTATGCTGAGAATCCAGGCTATGAATGTCTTACATTTGTTAGTGACAGCGTCAAATTCAGTTGAGAAGGACGGACAAACTATAAATAATTTCATGTTTTATTTAACTTATATAAGCTGCACTTATGTTGCATTAAGGTTGAAGACACATCATTGTTATTTGTGCTCAGGAACACAGGTACGCAATAAACCTTTCCTGATGCATCACGGTTTGAATTTCTCTCGAGCGAGACAGCAATAAATGTCTCCAAACTATCTTTATAAAAGCTGTCGCTTAACAAAGTGATGCAAAAATTTCAGTTTGGCAGATATTTGGCTCCTGTAAAATATATTCGAATTTGGAATTTTTTTAAAACATATTCTCGCGCAGAGTGTTTCCAAATCGAAAAAAACGAAACAAACATTTTCTAGTGCGTTTTCTTTTTCCACCTCGGAAGATTCTTTCAGTATCGTCTTGGGAGGCTCTATTTTATTTTGTCGCTGGAACGCAGACTTTATGGTGCCAAATTTTGGTGGCACTTCAACCATTCTGTGCTAGCTCAAACGAATGTCTGCCCTACCATTATGAGTCATGTGAAACTATCGTTATCTCATTTACATTGATAGAGAGCTATGCAGTTTGTTACTTCGAATTGAATATTTCGGAAATCTTTCGTGCGTAATCCTAGACTGTCCCCCATTGTAATTGTCGCAAAGCCGTCAGCTATACGTTTTGTCTGATGATGTTCTCGACAGATATCTATCGTAGCATTTCATTATTTGCTAAGCGAATTATCGCCAGCCTTCCAATACTCAGACATATTTATATTGAAACTTTATTTTGCTTATGTACTCAAATACTGGAAACGTAACATTTTGGTGCGTGAGTTGATTTGCTTTTAGTTGTGTGAATGCATTTTAAATTTTCAACGCTCGCTGTAGGAAACGATACACTAGGTATGTAATATGTCACAAGCCACAAATTTTAATTTGTGGGTCTACCATATGCTTCTGATTACATTTGAATGCACGATGGCATGGCTGCAAGCTCTAAGTGTCCATCCATTGTTATTGATTGTTAAAAAATATTAAGATTTCAGCTGGTAAATGTTTTCAAAATCGCTCTTTAAAATTCCTATTTATTGTGAAGTTCCAAGTTCTCGCTCTAAAAGGTAAGAGTATTGTCGATTCTCGAGCTATAAGACATCATTTTATGCGAACCCCTACTTTTGTGGTCTACAGGGACTTTCGGGGCGCGTTGGTTTTGCACGCCTCGTAATTTTATCTCCTGCAACTTATTTTACTCATTAGTGTCTTGCATTTTTCGTTTTCACATAGCACTGTTAAAATAATGCGGTGTATTTGAACTGTTATCCTCATGTAAGCATCCCCAAAATTTTAATAAGATGCTTAATTTGATGCTCAGAGTGACATAAGTTACCTGATATTTTTCTGGCATTTATTTCCATAGCTTTTCATTTTTTAAAATTTATTTGTTCCCACTTTGAAATTGAACTGAACAACGTCGAACATGTGTGGGTGAATCAGCTACATTAAGCTGACCCCAAATCAATAAACTAATTCGAAGGCATACATCAAAACAAATGATGAATTGTTTTAGAATTATATTTCAATCATGAAAGTAATGAACTCAGCGATCAAAATTGAAACAATTAATTTGATTTTGAGGAACTAAATCTTCAACTCTTTCAAAACGATCAGAAGTAAGCGGCTTGCTCTCTCCTAGAATTTACATTTGAAGTCAGATGTTGAAGTTCGAGACCTAAGTATTGCATTATTTACTGTCAATAATTAAGTGGTCAAACGAAATGTTAGTGCACCACTTTTCTTAGATACGCTTTTTTTAATTTACTCCTGATGAAACCAATTGAAAAGACTCCGGACATGGTGATCAATGACATAAATTGATCTTCATGCATTAGATCATACCCTTGATGACGAGTTTGTTATTTGAAATCCTGTGAAAATCCGGCAGATGCCCTGAAGGAATTATTTCATTGCAATCACGAAGACTAAACTATGGCTCAATGCAGCAGGAGCAGGTGTCCGTGATGGTGCAGTTGACAGTGCGATCCCACGGATGGCAGAATCTGAGTAGGGTGCCACTTTCTATGTACTGACCAGTCTGAGGAAGTATAAAATACATTCACGTATTAATGGTAATAAAATATTATGATTACAAATTGATGAGCAATTTGAGAAGTCGAAATTTTGCATGTCATTAAAAACAACATTTCAGTTCTAAAAATAATCAATTGATTTTCCAACTTGAAAGAATGATGCATCTGAAGAGCAATATTGTTTTACTTGCCAAGATATTTAATCGGAAAATTTGCATGGACATTTTTGCAAAGAAGTGAGTGGTAGTGCATTGCGAACTATGCCGAACACTGACAGCGCAAACGAAAGTTGAAATGAAACAAAATTTCACTACTCCTGAAGCTTTTCGTAAATTTAAACTTACTGAAGTGTGTTAGACTTACCTCTTTATGTACGGTGCATGTGCCGTGGCAAACTGGAAAAAAATTAATGGACGATCATTACGTCATCAAAACAGAAAAACTTAGCTGTCCTTAGAAATGAGCCAAAATATGGGATAAATAATATTTACGGCAATCCCAGTGAGAGATTCCTGTTTGGAATTCGAATTTATTATAAGTGCTTCATTGGCGACGAAGATGTAGAGACTTTTTTTTAATGTTAGCTTCTGGTTAAAAAATGAGCCACAACAGTAAAACATAGAAATGAGAAGGCTGGTAAAAACAAAATGAAAAATAACGCTAATAGCTTTTGATGTAAACTAATTTAATAACAGAGAGATCATCTCAAAAAGTTTACAAAATGGGTTCATTTCAAATAGTAAACTTTTATCATAGACAAGTACTCACGTATCCTTCCTTCGATGACGAAAACGCTCTGAAAAATTGGAAACAAAATTCTTTTATTTCCTACATTATTTTATCAGTGCTGCCAAAGAATAAATGATGGCACGGCAGAATATTACAATAACTAGCTTTACAGCGATAAAAATTTCGAAAATAAAATTGTGCTGAACATTAAAAATTTCAGTTCTGCGCTGAAGGTGCTTCTGAGATGCGTCAATGTATAGGTAATAATTGAAAACATGCATGTATTCTTCATTTACTTATCTTTAGTTTCATTTGTATCAATACATAAGCGAAACTCGATGCAGTTTATTTTTGTTACTGACCGCTTTGCAGTACTCTTCTTCGGCCCACGTCGACACCGCCATGAAGAGGACGAGGAACAGGAGGGCTCTCACAGCAGCCATTGTTGGAACCTGCACACCGTGCACATGACTCACTCAGCTTTATTTTTCTCAAGAATTGAGCGATGATATATTTATATGTAGTAAAAATTACTGTTTAAGTCAAAATTTTGCGATGGCACAGGAACATTAAGTTTTGCAGTTATAAATGAAATCCTCGACCACCTAAGCAGCATTAATCACATCAACTCTGCAGCGTTCGCCAGCGTAGTTGCAAGAGACATCATTTCCAATTTCAATTATGTAGTGACCTGAAGAGGGTTTGCTACTATAATTTCAAATTGCTGTACGCTGACATGAATATCAAGGTAATACCTGACAAGCAACACGGAACATTCAGAATTTCTGCAACAAAGACAATAGTGTAAGGCGAAATTTGATGGCTATTTCGACGAGACTAACTGACGAACACAGTCGTGACCATGATTTGAGCTCAAAATTTATAAAATCCATAATTCACTGTTGTAAAGTAAATATTTTAATCAATACCTCATATCAACTATTAGGTTAATGTTTCTCTTTTAAAACGACGCATTTCTGACAAATCCCACGACTGCATCACTTTCTGGCTTATACGTATGTTCTGATGAAAGAATTTTGAGCTAAGAACAGCTTTAGCAAATTAGTTCCATCGAACATCGATCGAAACTTTTCAAGAAAGGTTTTCAGTAGACATTTTGCTCCCATTCAAATTCATACAAGTCAAGTCTCTGGTATTTCATTCACGAGCCCCTTGTAATATTTTTATTGCATGAGACTCTTTTTTTCAATCTTTGATCTGCATTAGTCAAATAGCCGATTTTTGAACGCTTACCAAATCTCACAAAAATTCTTAAATAGGCAAATCTCACCATTCTCAATTAGTTTCACATAAATTTCGTGTTGAGCATATGGCTAATTTTGCTTACGTGTCAGATATACAGTGATAAATATGAAAATCTCATTACAATAACAAAATTACAATGACAAACTCCACTGATAGATTTGAAAATTAAAATCTATGTTCTTTCAAACTTCTAGCATCCAGCCTTTCAATTCGTTAAATATAAAGCTTGAAATGAGCTAGCACTCCCAAGATCACGCTACTTCCCCTCACCTGGAACAGATGTTGCTCACTCTAGCAAGGGGCGCGGGCAACTGATGTTCTGAAATGCGCTGTAGCCCACATTTTTCTCGCAACGGAGAGTCCAACAAAATCTAAATATCATTCTGTACAAAAAGCGGCTGTTGGCTGTTGAATAACACTCTGTAATTTATCTGATATGAAACGGCTCCAGGTGTGGCGACTTGCCTACGCACCGGAGAGAACAGACTTCGTTTCATACTGGTACTGTGGAATTAAATGGAATGTTCTGTGTTTTTGGACAAAATATCAACATATGACAAAATATCAACATATGACAAAATATCAACATATGACAAAATATCAACATGTGAAATAACAACAAAATGTAAACATATGAAACATTAACATATTTTAAGCAAAACATCAACATATGACAAATATAAGTCCTTGCCAAAACGTAAAAAGTAAGTTGCGAAGTGCTGGGATTCATTTTAATTTTGCATTGAATCAAACTGATTGGCTTCATATTTTAAACATGGATTATGGACACCTAGAAAGGCATGATGCTTTTAAAAAATTTCCTTTTTACGAGTGTAAGTGTTTTGCAGTTACGATTTCTCTGGCACATCGTAAATAATGACGCTGTTTGTAGAATGACTGCTGTTCACTTTAATAGAACTTAATTTTAATTTTTGTGTAGGTGCAACAGACCTTTTTCATACTTTTTTAGTTTTATTTGAGGGCTCGTAAAAACCAGTTTCAAAATAAAACAAATGATCATCTTTCCATGCAACAAATATTATAAGCACCATTAACTGCTTATGGACAACAATTATTTTTACTAAAGACTGAAAAATTATACTTCCGAAATTAATTTAAAAGTTTAATTATTTCGTCTGATACTCAAGACAAAACGGTGTTCATGGCGTCCATCATACTCCAACGAATTCCGATATTTAGTTCGTGTCAAGCCTGACGATGTGAGCTCATGAGTGAGGTCTGATTCATCTGCGATCTGACAGTGGATCATCCAGTATAATATAACTCGGAGAGTTAAAACTGGATTTCTCAATGCTCATCTTGACACTTCGCATAGATGGTAAAATTTTTCGCATCACTTAATGAAGGAGTGACGATCAATATAGGGACAAGTATTTTCTTGGGATGAAGACCAAGAACATGATATGCTCACATAATAACCCTCCAAAATCTTGTTTACGCAAAGTTTCTTGAAGAAAAAGAAGACATTCACTTTCGTTCCATAGAAATCAAGTTCCAATAATGAAAAAATAGTTTATTGTTGTCACGTTACACATTAATATTCTAGCGTTACACAAGCAATGTTCTAGCGTATTTATTTAGTGCCATATGAGCTTCTGCTTACAATTATTATTCTGAACTGCATTTAATGAATCGTCGGAGGGGACTCAACGAATTTTCGGTGAGTGGACGCAGCACTCAGCGGACTTGGTTACTCTGACCGCCGGCCATGTAGGGGGTGGTAGGATGGCCCAGCTGGATGTAGTCAAAAGCCGCTCTCCACTTCTGAGGGGCGAAATCTCAGATCATGAATTTTTTTCAACGGTTCGATGCAAAGGTTGAAAATATCTTTATTCCGTTTTTGTTCATCAGTTTTCGTACTTATTTTCAAATTGGTAAAGAAAAACATTCAACACCCGTAGTTGTTCTCAGCCTTGTCTGAGCCACAACAATTTGGATTTTCGTCCTGACGACCAGGGCTGCATAGAATTGCTTGAGATTTAATTTCTCCCAAGTTCTGCAAAGAACGTCTCAATTCTTCGTGTTTTGTTTTCTATTTCCTACGCCAACTAAACAATTCTTTTTGTGTTCTTTTAATGAAGCTTTTCTGAAGTGACGTTAACACGATATTTCACCAATTAATCATGCCTGATTCTGAGCTAGCCCCTTCAACCTTTTCTATGGAATTTTGCCTAGATTCCTGAGAAACAGAATCGTGTATTAACGTTTTAGAGTAATTTTCAAAGATTACGATTCTCATTAAAATGATTAAATGTGGAAGTTTTAGATCAAATAGTACATTGGAAGGATTTGGGCTTTATGTGGAGATCTTAGGTTCACGAAAATAGGTGAGCTGAGCTTGAGAATCAGTGAAAGATTCCGTAGCATATAGTAACTGAAAAAAGGGTAAAAAAATAGACAATTTTATGTATATTGTGTGCAAGAACTACGCAGAGATGTATACCTAGAAATCATTTTTGTTTGAAAAAAACGGTTTGAGTCACGAAAAACTTTTTGAATTTTAAATTATGGTGGTAAAAACTTTAAAATTATCGCTATTCCAACGACATATGTAGAATGAAGTTTGATAAAATGATGGGACCTGGAAGCCAGACCAAATAGTTTCAAAAATTTTATGAAAATGCTTTACGGTTTGCCAAATGGTTGATCTAGGGTCTCTCAATATCTTACAACACGATAATGATTTGAACCATACAAATCTTTTGAGAAAAGTCAAGAAAACAACAATGTCACGTTTTACGATGGCCAAGCCTGAGCTCGGACTTAAACTTAATCGAAAATTATGGAAGAATATATTTCCAAAAATATCATCAATGATAAAAAAGAAAGAAATCTGAAGTAATGTGAAGCAAATGATGAAGAGTGAAATACCATTCATTTTTACACTTTGTAAAACCTTGTGATAACTACAAGAAACTTCTTAAGAAAAATATCATGTCTAAATGTTCTCCAATGAGTCATTGAGAAGGGCATGAATAAAAATGAGCTTTTTATTTTTCTATTTGGTGAGGTTTCTCGTAAAGTGAATATATTTTGGAAATATTTTTAGTTTTTTACTTATGAAGTTTCTTGGTATGATATATTCTAAAAATATTTCCCATCGAAATAAGGAAGGACTGGCGAAACATAAAAATTTGACCCCATAAAAGTTAGATTATGTGCCCAACAATTGAATCAGCAGTTACAATTGTTTCAGCAGGCCGTAAAGCGTGGGTAAAGGGAGCGACAAAACTTTACATGCTACTGAACTGGATTATTGACGCCGAAAGTTCTCAACTCAAATGAGAGAAAACATTCGATTATACCCAAAGAAATGTAAATATTTGCAACACATTTTCAACCACTAAACTAAATTTTTACTATGGTTACTTATATTTTAAAAGCATTTGATTCACAGCTATACAAATTTTTCAGTTAAGATCTACTGTGTGAAAAATCAGCATGACGCCAAAATTTATTCAGCTCCGATCATTTGTTTAGTTTCGACCAAGGTAATGATGTTGCTAGAGGTATGAATAGTTTTGAGTGAAACTGGGACCATTTTTCTTTGAAGGTGAGTTTCATTTTCAGCCGGTCTCCCCGGCAACTATCAAAACTTTGCACCAAAATTGTTCCAATCACAATATGTTCACATTGTTCTTTACAGTAAACTCTCAAAAGGAAGACTTTACCGTAAAAACTATCAAATCTACACTAACTCAAAGGATCCACCGAGGAAGAAAGCCACCGAATTGGATTAGATCTCACCAGCGCAGTAATGCACAGTCTACTTAATCGTGCCTATTCTTGTCTAAACTCAGAGGGAGCGGTACAAGAAAAATTTTCTTGTAAAAAATCCATCATACTGAAACTTGAGTTTTTCAGGATTGCTTATCTGCTTTGTGTTTTGAAGTACATCTGATATTGTTTGAGTTTTAAAGGTTCTTTTACGATTCGTATTTAAAAACCCCTTGTTCATAAGAGCATTCGTCCTCCAAGGGCTTGAACTTCCTATTAAGCATCATGATCGTCAAAATTTTCAGAAAGGTATAAATAGCTTTGACTAATGATTAAAAATGAAAGTCAGGGTTGAAATTTTAAGCTCATTTTTTTCTGGTGCCAATGTCAGAAAATGTCAAAACTTTTTGAAGTTCTTTGGTTTCTGAAGATCATAAGGCGACTGCCTCTCCATCGAAGATTACATGCATATGCGGAGCAACTTTCACCGCCATGATGATTGAATCATCGGTTACTAATACTTTAAACATTATAAATTACTCGAAACAACACTGTAAATATCATTTGAAGAACGCGTATTCGAAGCCGAGGAAGAATTATTTAAGCGGCTCTGTAACCCTATTATAGAGCAACATTTATCGTTGTTTTTTTTAATCAAGTTACACGACTTGAATAATCAGGCTATTGCACTATTCAGCCTGCAGACCACTTTCGAAGCATTATCCTACTCCATTCGTGATGATTTGAACCTAATTTTAACAAGAAGAAAATTTTTTAGTTTACCTTGGGCACTAATGCGATAACATGTCCATTCTAATATTGGTAGTTCGTACTGTTCTTCAATATGAAAAAAAATTGCAAAAATGTGAAGGAAATTGTACAGAGGTTCGAACATTGCACGAATTTTGCTAATTTGCAGACGCTGCCACACAAATTTGTCTGCGCTTACGTTTGTTTTATGACATATTAAAATAAATCAGAGAAACGGAAAATGTTCTTGCGATATATTCAGGTAAGTGAAAAAGAAGGAAATAAAACCCCACTGATTAATTTTTCGATGTAATCTTACTTTTCGACAGTACAAAATAATGAAGTAATGAATCAGGTGCGGTATTTTCTATTCAGTTATTTTTTTCTTAAGATAAGGTGAATAAACATTCATGCTAAAACCGTTTGCAAAAAAATTCAAGTATTGTGCCATATTTCTGGCGCTTAAAACCATTTCTTTAACGGCATAACGCCGTTTGTCAAATAGTACAGAGTTCAAACAAATTAATCAGATCAGATGTCAAAAAATTGTGGTCCGGATGCAGTAGGAGTAGTGTGATTAAAATTAGGCTCCGAGTTTTGCCAGAGCTGCTGGCTGCAGGAATTGGGTGAACATTCAGTCTGATGCGCTGATGCAGCAGACGCAGCCGTCGAAAAGGTCGCAGTTCACCTTGCGTCGATGAGATTCGCAGGACTGACGGAGGCCACCGCTTTTGATGTACTTGCCAGTCTGAAATTTGTGTGGAATTTCATGCTGTGTATTGAGTTTATCAATCAGAAAACTATTATCTCTTTGTGAATTAATTCAGAAAAATTTGAGAGAAAATTATGTTTCATTTTCCATGGGAGCGTTACTTCAATTTGATGGTAATAAGTTATTACTCGGCCGGCAGTTTTTCTTCCATGAGCGATAAATTTGAAAAAACTTGTGCTACCTAGGAAATTATTCGGCACATATTTAAGCAAAATTTTATTAAAAGAAGCTTCTGTATTTCAATGTTTTAAATAAAATTTAAACATAAGATGTAGAGTTATTTTTAAAGAAAATTCACTATCATCGTTTTTCAAAAACTAAAAATTGAAAATATTTTTAGGATCAAAAGAGGAAAATTTTACATCAAATGCTGAACTCTTGTCTATAGATACATTTGCTTGGGTTTGAGAACTTCATGAGTCAGTGGAACAGAAAAGAAAACGTATCTCATCTGCCAGATGCGTTATAGAGCATAAAGGGCAAGGCAATTTGTGTGAGAGCGTCGTCTGGTCTTGAGAGTTGAATTGAGCCAGCCGATTAGCTAAAACATTTACTTAAACAAATCGTGTCAGCAAAGTTCTCGTCATGAAAAGAAAGCACATGAATAATGATGGCAGGCTCTCTCTCTTTTATTCGGAGACCGAAATAAGATTTTACCTAAAGATCAATTTGAATTTCAAACCTGGATAAAGCCTGTCTTCTAATATTTTTTGAGAATATGAGGCATTATCGTATTTATAATTTATTAAAACCAATTGAACATATTTTATTTGAATAACCCATAAAATTGAGTAAGAAATACTGCTCGATAAAGAACAGAATTTTGTACAGAATGTCCACTGATTTTTTTTAAATTGAGCTTGCTTTACTAAAACATTGAATAATACAGTTACGTGGAGCTGTAACTTAGAATTAGCTCTAATTCAAGTAAAACGTAGAAATACCATTACGAATCTTCGAGAAAAAAATTGGATTTTATGGATGCAATATTTCCAACAAAACAACGTAAAGGATTGAAAATTTTTAATGCTGCTCTACGGCTTCAAAGGTGAAAACATGTCACAAATAAATTATAATTGCCAACTAAAAATTTAGTATCTTACCGGTCCGTATGCATAGCAGTTTCCGGAACAGTCTGCAAGAAAAAAAAAACGAAGCTTTGATTGATCTTTCACGTTCATCCATCGAAAAATAAACAAATAGCATAGAAGAAGTGAAGATGCTGTGATCTTTAACCAGATCATAATAATTTATTTCTGTTCATTAGTGAAGAAGTACGCTAACCAGAAGAAAGTCTGTACACATTGACAAAATTAGTTAAAATTCCACAAACTGCTTTTAAAGAACATGCTTTCCTTCAAGTAGATTTTGATCATCTAATTTTGCTTTGCAAAGATAATAAATACGATTCAAACTACGCTTTATGAAGTGCAGAACCTTTTTCTTGTTATCACTACATTCACATCCTCACTAAATTTTTAGCCTAAGAGCTATGGTAAAATAGACAGGCTACTCGAGGCTTTCAGAACTTTATTTTATCATTAATTAAAATATAATTAAAAATAAAGCTAAAAATATAACGAACAATCTGAACAGAAGCGATTTCTAGGTGCAAAATATTTTCAAATGACTTCCTAAACGTTGTAAGAAACTCAGTGAAAGTTTTAATTGATTGAAACAATGTTTATGGTGACAACATGCATTCGAAATAGTATTAGCATCAGAAGAAATATTTGATTAAGCGCATTCCATGTACTCGGAAGTTTTACTCACCTATGACACCATTGGAGATGTAAGTGTACTGGAAAAAAAGTTTACATTATTGTATGCACAGTACAGTATAATTAGTTACGCTTAGAAAGTGATGTTTAGACTGCATAGTTTAGATCAGTTATGCAAGATTTTGGTGTGCATTCCAGATGAAACCAGGTAATAAATAATTGAGCGAGACAGAGTTCACCAATGTCATTCTTAAAACAATTTCACAAAATGAATTATATTTGTTCATGCATGTGGCCCTCAAGTGACGGACTGTAAATATTTCTCCACATAAACTATTCGATCGTTAGAATAATATAACATTTATGCAAAATATCGCAATAAATTTATAATGCGTCCATGAGTATATTCAAATTAATTCAAAAACTGTTGAACCTGAAATCCATCTTGACTTTAATTTTAGGCTTCTTCGTCTGAAACTACGAATAAATTGCATAACGTAGGGACACTGATGCCTCAATGAATACGCACCACGCGGCAGTACTCCACTTGGGTGGCCAGCGCCACGGTGGCCAGCACGAAGAGGAGAAGTAGAGGTTTCATCGTGCCCATAGCTCAAAGTCTGCCAAAATAAACGTAAAACACATTTAATTAATGAATTTTTCTCGTACTATACATCTAGCTCTGTTTGAGACCGGGCATGAAATCATCGAAAGATTGACGCTGAAATGTCCTTTCTGCATTACCTCTTAACAGAAACCCCAGCCTGAATGAGGTCCAAAACGGTATCGCGTCTTGAAGTTATGAAAATGGAATGTGTTTATCAGCTTTTCACTTAAAATAAATACGGTTTTGAAGGAAAGTATACATTATTTCAAATGTCATAGGTAAATTTTTAAATTTTCGAATTTCGTAGAACATTATGCGTGAGTTAGACTTTCGAAAAGGGAAAATCTAATTCTGAGAAGTTATCTAAATTCAAACGAAGCAAAATTTCAGATTAAAATAAAGCTTGTGAGTAGCGAAGCCGAGAGAAAAATTGAACACAAGTGAGTTCGTTTTTTAGTTTTTCAAGACAGGGCAGCTGAAAAAATTTAAATAATTGAAAAAAATTTTGACTAAGATATTTTCAATTTAAAAATTTCAAGCAGTTTTTTCAATGCTTTGTGTAACAAAACCTCTTTGTCTGACGCGTCAGGGCATTAACAAAACTCAAAGTACTCCACATTCATAACACAAGCAATCAATCGAAAGTGTCCATTTAACCATTTCGTTTGGAACATATTAAATAATCTCACACGTACAACATTTGGGGAACCATCGAAAATCAAACATTTAATGGAAAAATATGCACTTGTTTAATTTTGGCATAGGCTTGCATCTAGCACCTGACCAGGCTAGCGACCAGCAGGCCCTACCCCCGACGAATGCAATGCACCTGACACACCTGATGAGGGAATGAGTGCAACTGAGGTTCTAGCGGCGAGCGCGAGTTGAGGCGGACGCCGCCGCGCATACGGGGGCACACAGCGGTGGGGAGGTGCCGGTGTGCTTTTGGAGGCGGTCCACTTCTGTCATTGGCCAGCGCAAAGCAGATGTCTAGAAAATAAATTCATTTTTCATTTGCTATATTATCAATAGCCCATTCAAAATAATTTTTTCAGGTGGAGGAAAAATCCCGTTGAATTGCTTTTCACCAGTTTAGTTCAAAATTGTGAATACAATAAATATATCTGAGCGAGCTTACAGAACGAAATGTGGAGTTATCGATTTTCCTTCAACACTTGTACTCTGACCTTTTAAAATTTTCCTCCCTGCTATAAATTCACCTCAACAAACGTTTACAAGATAAGCTTATATCTGGTTTTAAACATGAAATCAAAGAATTCATGCTCCCACCAACTGCATGCTCGTGATCAATACAGCTTGTTTGAAGAATAAATTAATTTTGTAGTGCATCGTCGGATCTATCGGAAAAAATATCGATAGCAGCTGATTAATGCACTTGAAACGCAGATGTCACTTATCGTGATCTGGTTATGACTAGACAAGCGCAGCTCCAGCGACCTCCGTTTTGCCCTCAGACACCTGGCTGAACGAGGCTCGCTTCTGGCGTTGGTCGGGGACGTAATTGATGCCGAAACGCAATACTGATGCTAGACAGTCTGGCCGAAGAGCAATGATGTGTTTCGAATGTTCTAAGTTCTCGCCGTTACTTGGGATGCCAGTTGTGGTGGAAAGATTAATGTTTCTTTGTCAAATTTAAAAGTCATGCATTCATAAAAGCAATTTATAACACGAGGAAATTTCTCGTTACGTCAATAGTTTTGATCAGAACATACCAACAGATGTCACTTAGGATTCACAATGAAAAATGTTGAAATTGTTTCAGCCTGAAATATCGACTCATGTTTCATAAAAACCATTCGTCACTCGTGTAACAGAATATTTTCACCAAAAAATTCATGGATATAAACAACAAAGAAGTAAATGCGCATTCACTGTTTTGGTTAAGGTCGATAAAAACTATTATACATGTACAGTAAAACGCGATCCAAAATTTCTGAAGCCTCAAAGCTCTATCATTTGAAAAAAATTTTAATCTTTTCCTGAAAGAACTGTTCAGCCTTTGGCTAACAGTACAGGTTGAATCCAACGTAAAATTACATGATATCAAACGTCCAGTGCACCTGGATGGGACCGCACATGACCACAGAATTTTAGAAAAATTATCCGGCACATGTTTCGACATATAACTTTAC